>CM021102.1:298634168-298768121 GCA_007115665.2 Sequoiadendron giganteum
CCTCCCTCTCTCCCTCTTTCTCTCCCACTCCCTCTCCCTCCATCTCTCCCTATTTCTCTCCCACTCTCTCTTTCTGCCACTCTATATTTCTCTCACTCTCCCCTTCTCCCACTCTCCCATTCTCACCCACTCTCTCTTTCTCCCACTCTCCGCTTGTCCCACTCTCCCACTCTCTCTTTCTCCTACTCTCCCACTCTCTCTTTCTCCCACTCTCCCCCTCTCTCCCTCCCTCTCTATATCCATCTCTCCCACTATCTCTTTCTCCCCCTCTCCCTATCCCTCCCCCCCTCTCTCTCTCTCTCTCTCTCTCTCTCACACACACACACACTCACCTCTATCTCCTCTACTATAAGGGTGCAAGGGATAGATATAGAATTAGGATAGAGAGTATAGACAAAGAAGGAGAAAATAAATATATTAAGAAAACCATATTTCATATAACCCGTGCGTGTTTTGAAGAAGTAGAGATGTTACCATTTTAGGAAGAAATAACGGGCCCGCGTTATAACGCGGGAACATTTTTATTCCACTAAAAACGGTAAAAAAACTCAATATGCCCGTGATGCCAAGGCCCACAATCTGCACATTCTCTTGGTTTTGCACGTGCTCCGACAAAAAGTAGCTTTTTGATGATGTTGTGAAGTGTGCAAGCATGTTTTTCACATTCCATCACCTTTTCCATGATCTTTCTACCACCTTTGCATGAAATAGCAGATTTTCCACATTGAAAGACATATAATATCAATTGAAGTTTAAATTCCATTGAAAACTAATATATAATTGAATTTTGGAGGGGAACAAGATTTTGAACAAGTCAAATTGTTTTGGAGTTTGAAGAAAGAAGAAGCTAAGGCTACATAATTGGGTTGAACTCCTCCATTTGAAAGTCTGGTTTTTTAGGTATGTGAAGTCTTTACACATTTTATTTCATTCTATTATGGCTTTCTTTCATTTTTGTTTGTCATTATAACCTTACGTTGTTAATGCACATTTTAAATTACACAATTATATACACTTGCCAATTATCATTTTAAACTTGATGCAGAGCATCTACCAAGATCCACAGATCATCAAGGGTACTTCTAACCCTAACTTAAATTGAACAAGATCAACGAACAAACTCAATCATCTTTTCATCAAAATCCTTCAATTTCACTTGATTTCATATTTCCACAAAACATTAGAACTTGGTTTCAACTCTTTGTCAAACTCAAAAAATAGATTAACCATCATAAATTTGATTGTAACATACCATAAAGTTGATTAGAAGCTCAAAACCATTCAATTTGTTCATGATTCACTAATTCAAGAACTCAATGTTGCAGCTGACATGGAAAAATAACAACAAATCATGGAAGGTAACTACCAACCTTTATCCAAACATCCAAGACACTATAATCAACATGTTATTGATTGAAATAAACCAAATAGACATTCCAAATATCTCACTAAAATTCATCCTTTGAGCATGCTTCCCCTTGCAGTATTCGAAACCCATGGTACAGGGGCACCTACAACCATGTTTCAAAATCTACTTTGGTGACAATATGTCTTAAGGTCTTTGGGTGAGTTCAAGAGTTTCTAGATGCTTTTTCTTGGACAACAAAGTTGCATAATGTTGCTTATTTAGCAAAAGTTGTCAATGTTAGCAATTTTTAAGATAAATGAAGGTCTTGGTAGTTATAGGGTGGTTATAGGTTGGTATTTAACAAGTGGTTATAGGTTGGACCTTCAAAACACCTTGAAAATCTTGAAAATAACTAATTACAATCAACTAGATTCCTCAAAACATCAACAAATGATTATGTCATTCACAAGTTGTCTTAAATCTTCCATAATGGCACCATTGTTTACAAACAAAAACTATAATTCTTAAGGCACAACCAAAACCATTATTTTCTTAAGAAATATTTTTTTGAGTTAGTACAACAAAAATGAAACCTTTCAAAACTCTGCCCTTACACACAAACTCAGTTCCTTTGTTGATTGTCCACATTACTAGTAGTCAAGCATCTGCAAACTATTACATGTATCTCCCAAACCATGAACACAATTCATATTGTGATACTCATTTTGGACACCCATTTCCCTCATACAAAACATATTACAAGATGGATATTAAGTCCTTCAGAGAAAATTCTTGTAAACTAGTTATTTCAGTCTGAGAATAAGCCTAACTAAGCCTTAGTGCAAATAGGGGTTATTGGTTTTGCTACCCCCAACACTAAACCCTCATAAAAAATACATAAAATACCTTTAATTTGACCTTCCCAAGCTTATAAGTCCATTAGAAGTTCATTTCCAAACACATTTCCATAAACCCTAAGCTCTAAGCTTCACAATTCCCTGTTTTACCAGTCTCAACACAGTTTTACAGTCAAGAAAAAATATTTTATTCACACCTTATTCCTCACCATATGATTGGTAACCTTTGAAATATTAAATTACATTCCACAAGGAGTTTTTACACCAAAATTGAGAACTTTTACCAAGTAGAATGGGAGAAACACAATTTCTCAAGTTCATTGTTTACCCTAACAGAGGGTTTGACAGTTTTAGAGAAAAATTGCAATATCTGACTCAAATGTTAAGAAAAATGCATGAAATTTTTTTTATGTGGGATTTGATTGAGTGTGAAAACACTTAAAAACATCCAACCAAGCATTCCTGCCCGTACAAATTCGTACAAGAGCCTGAAACAGTGAAATTCTAAAGAAAATACAGAAAAATAGTGTGTTTATTCATTCAAAATCAGATATTCAATCACCCACAACTTTCCAAATGTACGTGAGGCCTTATAACGGCATTACATACATGTATTATCAACTTCCAAGTGCCTCCAAGTGAAAATAAGCCCATATGACCTTTCACCTTCCCTATTTCACAGTTTTTGTAACTTTTCACAATTTTGTCTTTGTGCAACTTTTGCAAATAGTGACAACTTTACAAAATACACATAGGACTTAAAAATTAAACCTCCTAATGATTCCCATACATGTAAAATATATTTAATGACCCTCTTACAACATGGAGATACCTAAAATTGAATCAAATTTCAAAATGCAAGCATATATTGTCAAGGTGCTCCTGCACCACAAACTTATCAAACACTCACAAGGTGATACAGAGCCAAGGCTGATATCACTTACACTAATGAAAACTTAAATCTTAAACCAAGGAACTTTTCTTCACTATTCAACCAATTTATTAGACATCAACTCACTCTCAAGGGTCTCAACCATTCAATTTTTCAAAACAACTACAAACCTCCACCAACACCTTGACAAAGTCCCTCAACATGCACATGATGACAATTGAGTCATTTGAATTCAATCTCAAAGTCAGATTCAACAAAATCTTCAAAACTCACCTTTTACAACTAGTTGCCCTTGTAGCATTAGTAAACTGGTTTTTCAATCTTTTAACCAGATCTTCCCAAAACACTTCAGAAACCATTCATAGATTCAAATACCCATTTTAGGGGCCCTCAACATACTAAAAAAATGAGATACAACTTCTTTGGACCGAGTGCCTCAAATTAGGCCACTTTTATAAAGGGGCTACCAACAAAACACTTACCCAACACACAAGACCTCAAAAAGGTATTTCCTTATGTCTCAAAACTTATAAATACACCGTTATTTATGAGTTCCAATATCATTCAGAAGGCAAATTAAGAAACCCTCACTTTTAGGGAAAACCAAGTGGGTTTATTGAAACAGCATGTTGCAAGGTTTAACAAACCCAAACAATGCATAAAACATATTTTAAATGACCTTAATAAACTTAATCCACCCTTACATGAAATATTCTATGATTGTTTTGCAAAATCACTACCCAAAACCTCAATTTTCACTTGAAAACTATGCAAATTTGCCCCTAGGCATCACCAAAAAGTTGTTAAATGACCTTCCCTGGACAAAATCTCTTACAAACATGTTAAAGACACTTATTCATGCCATTCCACCAAGTAAAATTTAAATTGCAGTAGGTGGAATGGCTTGGACAATATTTGGAGACTTTCAAACCCTTAGAATATGCTTATACAGGCAGTTTTGAGAAAAACAATTAGAACTCACTCAAAAATGAATGAAAAAACCTCCAATAAATTTAAAACTGATGCTAATACATTATAATATCAATGAAAATTCATTTCATGACCAAATAATCTTCTGTATGGATTGCCCAAGGCTTCAAATTATGGAAAAACAAAGAAAATGTGAAAAATAGCAAAGAAACTTAATAAATCTTCAAAAACTTCATTCACCCACTTCCACAATGTGTACATGTGCCTTCTTAAGGGATTTTCCAACCATTCAATTGACTAAAACTATCTTTCTAACTTCCCAACCATCAAATGACTCTTAATATTCCCTTAATTACAAATTTGACTACTTTTGCTTAACTTTTGACAAAAAGTGCAGCTTGTTACATTTTGACACTAAGGACCCAAAATTGATTTCCATTACATATAAATGGTCTTGATTGACCTTATTTAGAGTAATTAAACTCAAAAAACCCTTATGCTACCCTTGACTCACCCTATGACCAATCAAATGAGCAAAATTTGACGAAGGAGTTTAGGTGCTCCTGTACCACAATGCCATTACACTCATAATGATTGTAACTTACATGATATTTATCTTATTTCCCTTCAAAATCAGCTCGCCCAACGTATCTAACTAATTTTGTAACTTCTTAACTTATCTCTTCACAACTTTTCCAAAAAATGCATTTTTTTGCAAATGTCCATGCTTCCATTTTGAGCCTATCTTGCAATCATGGCATGCCACATTACCACTTTTCTTTAAGGCATTCTAGATTGAAAAAAATCATGTCACATTTTTCTATGCTAGGTTAAATTTTTTATAGGATGATTGTAAGTATTATTTAAATGAAGCCTTGAATGACATATATTTTTCAATTAACTTGAATGGATACATTTTTTAGGAACTAATATTCGTCTCATTACCATGGTACAGATAAATTTATCCGCCATGCCGAAGAAAAAGACAAGGAGGAAACTAATAGACGAAGAGAAAGAAACCTTCAAAGAAAAGGAGAGATTTCGGGTGGTGGCATATCGTGAAAAGAAGAAGTTGGAAACGATTGACGAAAACAAGCCAATTGAAGAGGAACCTCAACTGTTGACAAAACAACACTAACAAACAATTGTAATTTAAGGGACCAAATAATCCTAAGGTTGGTTATGGACGTTGGATTGAACATGGTTGTTTGAAAATTCTTTAAAATCCTTACCAAGGCTCGAAAGGGACTATTGGAGAAGTTCTGTAACAAATTCATATAATAAACACCATAGTTTTGAGCAATTTTCTGGTAAAAACATTCTTTTCTTGAGATTTCTAAGTGTTGTATAGTCACGTACAGGTTTTCCATGCCTTAAGAATTTCAGAGAGTGTGTATATATGTGCTATAATTCACTTTATTTTGATTTGGTGTCTTAATTCTTTGTTTGTAGGGGGAAACAACAAAAAATAGTGATTGTCTCAGTTTTGTTGAATCAAGGGTTTGAGGGCAACTTATGATGTAACAATCAATCCACCTGCTGTTTGACATTGTATCTCAATGGATTTATTGATAACATGTTAGGATAAGTGTGTAAATACATTTGGGAATAAGGAGTGATATTTATATGGCGTTTTTGTGATTGTACTAGGTCTGAACAGGGGTTTTCCAACATGAAAATGAGGAACCAAAGAGTGGTTTTTATAAATTAGTGCCTATAAGGACTTTGTGAGGGTCTTCTGAGTCTGTGCAAAGGTATTGGAAGATTTTTTTGGCATTGGGTCGATTGGAGGAACCATGGAGTTGAGTTTTCTATTTAAACCCTTAGGAATTGCATTTGAAATGAGGGTTTTTGTATTGGAAGTCTAATTGAGCATGTATGGTCCTAAGACCTAGGAAATATTTTGTTTTGAAACACAAGTAAAGACTTTTTTTAGGTTTGGAAGTCTGATGTGAGGATCTCAGGGTGGTCACTTTGGAAAAGTGGGCTAATTAGAGGCCTAAAACTATGAAAAGTCCAATTTTGAGGCACTCAGTCCAAAGAAGTTGCATCTAGTTTTCTAGTATGCTGAAGGTCCGTAAAATGGGTATTTGAATCAATGAATTGTTTTTGGAGTTCTTTGGGAATGTTTGGTCAAAACATTGAAAAACCAGTGTCCTAGTGCTACAAGGACAACTTGTTAAAAGGTGAGTTTTGAATATTTTGTTGAATCTGACTTAGAGAATGAATTCAAATGGTTAAGTTGTCATCATATGCATGTTGAGGAACTTTCTCAGGGTCTTGGTGGAGGTTTGTAGTTGTTTTGAAAAATTGAAGGTTGAACCCTTTGAGGGTGAGTTGATGTCTAGAAAATCGATTGCATAGTGAAGATGAGTGTTTGGCTTAGAATTCAAGTTTCTATTCTTGTGAGTGATCTCCACCTTGGCTCTACATCAAAAACACATGGAATTTCTCTGAGCTACGTTCCACCAGATTGATCCCTTAAGGGTCCAAAGTGCAAAATGGATGCAAACTTCAGCATGCTATTACTCAGAGACCATGATGCTTAGAAATTTCTTGTTTGATCCTACAGGATCGCGTTCATCCCCTCTACAAAAACCTCTCCCAATTTTGGCTATCTCAAAGTGGTTTTCCCATGGCGGTGGATTTTCACTTGATGGAAAAAGCATCAAATGCAAGCAGTGCAAAGTTGCAAAGTGGTGCAAATTTTGTTCTACAACTTGTGTGACCAAGTGGACTATTCCAACATGTTCGAATAGGTATGTTTGCACTCGGCATGGTCCTCTTTCACACCGAAACACCCGGAATCGCTTCGAGCTATGTTCCAGGTCCAAAGTGCAAAATGGCTGCAAACTTCATCATGCTATTACTCGGATACTGTGATTCTTAGAAATTTCTCATCTAATCCTATAGGATCATGTTAGGCCCCTCTACAAAAAAATCTCTCGGTTTCAACTATCTTGGAGTGGTTTTTCCATGGCGGTAGATTTTCACTTGATGGAAAAAGTGTCAAATTCAAGTTGTGCAAAGTTGCAAAGTGGTGCAACTTTCGCTCTGCAACTCATGTGACCAAGAAGACTATTCCAACATGTCTAAATAGGTATTTTTACACTAGGCATGGTCCTCTTTCACACCGAAACATGTGGAATCGCTCTGAGCTATGTTCCACCGGATTGATCCCTTAAGGGTCCAAAGTGCAAAATGGTTGCAAACTTCAACATGCTATTACTCAGATACCGTGAAACTTAGAAATTTCTCATCTGATCTTGCAAGATTGCATTGAGCCCCTATACAAAAACCTCTCTTGGTTTTGGCTATCTCGGAGTGGTTTTCCCGTGGCAGCAGATTTTCACTTGATGGAAAAAGTGTCAAATTCAAGCTATGCAAAGTTGCAAAGTGGTGCAACTTTTGCTCTAAAAATCATGGGACCAAGCAGACTATTCCAATAGGTCTTAATAGGTATGTTTACACTAGGCATGGTCCTCTTTCACACCAAAACACGCGGAATCGCTCCAAGCTATGTTCCACCGGATCGATTTCTTAAGGGTCCAAAGTGCAAAATGACTGCAAACTTCAACATGCTATTACTCGAATACCGTGATTCTTAGAAACTTCTCATCTGATCCTATATGATCATGTTGGGCCCCTCTACAAAAACCTCTCTCGGTTTTGGCTATTTAGGAGTGGTTTTCTCATGGCAGCGGATTTTCACTTGATGGAAAAAGCGTCAAATGCAAGTAGTGCAAAGTTGCAAAGTGGTGCAACTTTTATTTTGGAACTCATGTGACCAAAAAGACTATTCCAATGCATTTGAATAGGTATATTTATGCTAGAAATGTTCCTCTTTTTCACCCAAACATGCGGAATCACTCCGAGCTACATTCCACTAGATTGATCCCTCAAGGGTCCAAAGTGCAAAATGGCTGCAAACTTAAGCATGCTATTACTCGAATACCATGATGCTTAGGAACTTTTCATCTAATCCAATAGGAATTTTTTGGGCCCCTCTACCAAAACCGCTCTCGGTTTTGGCTATGTCGGAGTGGTTTTCCCGTGGTGGCAGATTTTCACTTGATGGAAAAAGTGTCAAATTCAAGTTGTGCAAAGTTGCAAAGTGGTGCAACTTTCGCTCTGCAACTCGTGTGACCAAGCGGATTGTTCCAATGCATCCGAATAAGTATTTTTACACTAGGCATAGTCCTCTTTCATACCAAAACACATGGAATTGCTCTGAGCTCTGTTCCACCAGATCGATCCCTTTAGGGTCCAAAGTGCAAAATGGCTGCAAACTTTAGCATGTTATTACTCAGATACCATGATTCTTAGAAACTTCTCATATGATCCTATAGGATCACGTTGGGTCCCTCTACAAAAACCTCTCTTATTTTTGGCTATCTCAGAGTGGTTTTCCCGTGGCGACGGATTTTCACTTGATGGAAAAAGTGTCAAATTCAAGTTGTGCAAAGTTGCAAAGTGGTGCAACTTTTGTTTTGCAATTTGTGTGACCAAACTAACTACTCCAACACATCCCAATAGGTAGGTTTATGCTAGGAATGGTCCTTTTTTCACACCCAAACACGTGTAATTTATCTGACTTGCGTTCAACCGGCTTGATCCCTTATGATGGCATGCAAAACACGGCAAAAGAGAAACATACAAATGATGGTTGAGAAGTCTGATTATTCCACAAAAAAAGCATATGATCATTGGTGCAAAGCACCTTGTTCCTCCATTTGATGAAGAAGGTCTAGTTCAATGGTTTTAGTGATTATTTGATGGTGAATTGGTTGGTCAATAGGTTGTTGTGGGTATTTTGAGCACGCTTTGTCTTGAATAAGGTCAATTAAGACCATTAGGTATGTTTTAGGGTGCTTTTGGGTCTAGTGATAAAAAATGTGAAAATTTCAATCTTGCACTAGAAGTTGTCTTTGTAGCCTTTGAAGGAAAATTTGTGAATTTGTATATGATTGTGAAAGAATGGAGTTTTTTCGATATAATAAGGCTATTTGTAAGCCATTTATGTGGGTTTAAAGGTCATTAAATGTACTCATTAGGTTGGAGGAGTCTAAAGTTACAAATTTGTAAGTTGCTTAAAACAACAAATTTGAAATGCCACGATTGCTTGTTTTGAAAGTTGGTTTTTAGTTAGTTGAGGACATGGATCAATGTAAAGCCTTGAGAGGCTCTAATGGAGGTTGTTGATGAAATTTTGGAGAAGATCTAATAAGAATTATTCACATTGTTCTCTATTTTTCAGATTTTTGATACAAACTTGTTGATCCCGTACTTGGTAGGACCTCCAGCTTTCCTGTACGGTCCCAAGGCTGACATGGATTGAAAGAGGGCTGAGTTGGCTTTATTTTGGCTGTGGTTTGGTTCAAAACCATTAAGGAATAGGAGAGTTTTTATCGTTGATTCAAGTGAATTTTGGAGTCTTAGTGGGCATATTTGAGAGAAGTTGTGTCAAATCAAGTTGAGCCACTCTGCATTACCAATGGTGCTTTGCAATTCAAAGAGTGATTGAGAGCATGTTACTTTATTAAATAGACCTATTCAAGGGTCTAGGACAATGTTGAGTCCATTTCTTATTTGTATTATAAATTATAACTTGCTTTCTCCCAAGTCCATTTTGTATACAAGAAATAATATTGCAAAAATTTGACATATAAATCTTTCGATAGTGACACATCAAGAACATATTGGAATCTTTTTATGAATCATTTCATGAAATGCCAATTGTCAATGTGTTTTTTTCTTTTGGATAAAGTTGTTTAGCATCAATCAATTAATATTCAAGACAAATCATGAAGGACAACAATGATCAATGCTAGGGCTAACCAATTAATAATTATACACATGAATAAGTCAAGCATGTACATGTCAATAAGGGAAGCACAAGTACTCAAAAACATGTAAGCCTCAAAAAGTATACACACGAATTCATAGTATACATAAATTAATACAAAGTATATGCACGAATACAAGGTGTACGCATGAAAACACGTAAGCCACAAAGTATACATTTGAATGCCCGTAAGTCACAAAGTATACACATAAGTTGTAAAGTATACACTTCAATACACGTAACTCATATCTATTGAACCATCAATTTAGAATGCAAATATGGACAGGCATCGATAAAAGATATTTGTATTAACCAAAGAGCCATGTAGGCATATATCAATATATGTCAATATAAGTATGAAATATATGTACAAAATAGCCATATAGGCTTACGAGAATCCCATATAGGCATACAATGTCAAATATGTCCAATAAAAAAATGTACAAAACTGCCATATAGGCATACAACAAAGGCTTTGGAATCAAAATTCATTGCTCTCCATGCCCTAGAAATAATTTATTTCCCTTTCCTTTTCGATCGGATGGCGATAGGTTTGTCACTCATTTTTGTTGCGCTCGAGGAGTGCTCCTGCTACTCCTCCTAAGGTTTAGTTCATGGTGAATTTTTAACTGTTACAATAAGAAGCAAAGACATGAATATATAGAAATTACATTTTTTTTAATGATATATTTGACAATATAATCACTTACCTCCATCTCATGATCTCTCTCCATGAGGGAAATATTCTCACGCCCATGCTCAGGCATGCTCAAGCCCTGTATAAAACATACAAATAGAAATTAAACTACATGAATCAATAATGGTTTGATTTTTCACTAACTAACATCTATAACAACAATCTCCATTGCCCTCGTCACATTCGTAGGTGTTTCGGCTTGCAATATCTGAAAATAAAACAACAAATTATTCAACGTAATCAACGATATGCATATAAACTACACAAATCTATTAATTACTTGATTCATTAGTTAAACTCTTTATTCTATTATCTCTGTGTAGGTTTGATTAAATCCACTGCCACTGGGAAGTGTTCCATCAAAACCTCCAATATTAGTCTATTCAACATCCAAAATTGCATATTAAATTACCATTCGTAAAACAATGTTATTAACATGCAATAAATTTATAATTGTTTACTAGTTACATACTCCAATGATAGGTATATTGCAGAAATAGGTTAGTAGGGGGCCGGTGTATCCAATCTCAACACTGTGACCCTGAAATTTTATTAAAATCATAAAAAAAATTTAGTTAATCTTTCATTTCAAAATAAAAATTTAATAAATTAAATTCAATGAACTTGCACTAAATTTTACCTGACTATCAATGCCATATGCCTCATGCAAAATGTTAGTTGCCCTCTCCATATCCATAGCTATAGATGGATCTTGCGTACCAGTCTCCTGAGTGTCAGTGGGGTCATATGAACAAGTAGCCCCGCAAGATTGACACACATGTGTTCAAAGGCCACCACTTGAAGACTCCCCTAGATGGCGTTGTAGAATAGGGCTAGTATGATGGATGACACTTTGGGTCAAAGTGTTGATCACCTGCAATGTCTCTACATCAGCACTTTCCTTCGTGATGGAAGGCATAACAATGTGCTCATGAGGTGGCCTAGCAAGAGCTCATCTACCTTGTCGCGTAGGATTCGGCTGTGCACCGGGTCTATCCTGAGTTGACTCCCCACGTCTCCCCTGGAAATCCCTCATATCAAAATAATTCAGGATTTTGTTCAATATGAACTCACTATATAGTTTCCTAAGGAAATATTGCGGGACCTCACAATTTTTGCACGGTTGCTAATTGAAGACCATGTACCACCTATCATAAAACTGGTCCCTAATCTATTGGTGGTGACACCAATGGATAGGAAACCTCTTCGCATTGAGGGTAAGATTTTGATTTGTGCGTGGGTCAATGAATAATGAGCATAAATCACCTTTTGTAATTTTTAAATCCTTTATGTCTTTGTATGATAGGTTATTTGCATAATAATCCCTAGTCGCCTGCCTCCTATCTTGCCATCCAGTTATTTTTTTGCTAATTGAATCTTCATTTTTTAACATATCTTTCAATGAATTTTCTAGGTTCATTCTTTCTATGGTTGAACCATTTGGATCACTCAACCTACTGATCAAATCCTCAATTTTCTTTTTGTTGTTCTCAATTTCACTCATTAAATTTTTTTGAGTGTTAGGAGGGGGTCGAGTAATTGGTGGAGGAGGTTATTGTTGTGGTTGATTTTGATCTTGAGGATTTGGTTGGTCTTCCTGTTGAGGATCTTGAGGGTTTGCAGGTTTATTTGTATCTCCTAAAATTTCAAACAAATATATATCAAATTCAACCTAAAACTAACTAATTCAAAACAAAAACCACAGAATCCTTACCTCTCACACTTCCTTGTCGTCATGGCACCATCGTTGTGAAGAAATAGCAAATTTTGGTGAAGAATTTTTTTGAATTTCTCCTCCTAGAACGCGAGCATGAAAACATGAAGGTTTTAACCATCGCTACAAAAAAAATAGTCAAAATTACAATGATAGGTTTTCACTTTTTTTTTTCTTTTAACAAGAAATAACGCGAGCACATTATAACGTGCTCGCGTTATTGGTTTATTATTTCCGAGCCTCAGGCTCGACACAACAAGCCATAACGCGAGCATGTTATAACATGCTCGGGTTATTGGTTTGTTTTTTGTTGAGCCTCAGGCTCGGCACAACAAGCCATAACACAAGCGCGTTATAATGAGCTCGCGTTATGTCTTTTCAAAAAAAAAAATGAAGGGTGTCCACAAAATGGCTACCCATTTCCATGCACCCGCCCATTAGAAAAAAAAAAAATTTATCCTTCATAGAAAAAAGTTGTGTTAGCAAGTACACGTCACTCTTTAAAAATGGTGTTTACTATTAAAAACTAGTTTTCAAAGGAGGTGGAAAAAGAAATACAATTTGATTCCAATTTTTTTTAAAATATATATATTTAAAATCTACAGACAAAATTTCATAAATCACAAGTTTGCATCATCTTCAAATTCCTCATGGTTTAGTCGCTATAGGTGCCCGAAAGTGAAGATTTAGTTAAAAAAATTCAATTCAATGTCTAGTTTGGCCAAAAATTGTAAACCAGTATTGTGGGATCGCCAAGCAATGGATACTTGTTCTTTATCATTGATTTATTAAGCAATTGATAGTTAATATATAAGCGTAGTGTACCATCCTTCTTTACGAAGATTACTAGCACTCCCCAGGGTGAAACACTAGGTCTGATTAAACCTTTAGACAAAAACTCTTCTAGTTGTGCCTTTAATTCCATTAGTTCAGTTGTGGTCATCTTATAAGGTACTTTTGATATAGGTTCCAACCCTAGTACTATATCGATAGAGAAATAAAATATCTTCTTAGGGGATAATCCAGGTAATTCTTCTAGAAATACATCCTCAAATTTTCATAAAATAGGATACTTATCCATATCCGATTTTCTAGATTCAAATGCTTCCCCTTCTTTGACATCTTGAAAGTCTTGAGGTCCATAATATACTATATCATCTCGAGAGATGAATTCCTTACATTCCTCAAGCTTTTTCATTTTTACCACAATGATTTGACAACCTTTCTTCTTTTCTCTATGCATCTGCACAGTGGACATTTTCCATATCTTAACCTCTCTAGGTGTTCCTTG
The DNA here is from genome assembly GCA_007115665.2 of Sequoiadendron giganteum. Lineage (NCBI taxonomy): Eukaryota > Viridiplantae > Streptophyta > Pinopsida > Cupressales > Cupressaceae > Sequoiadendron > Sequoiadendron giganteum. The sequence goes on from CM021102.1 coordinate 298,647,743, forward strand.
CATTGAAACCCAATTACCTAGATCGTTTAAACATTTAACTATTTTCATATGAAAATCTAACTTGGCCCTATGTTTCCATAGCCAGTTCATCCATAAGATGACATCATAAGACCCTAAGGGAGCTACGTACTGATTCACTTCCATTGAGAAACTTGGAAGTTCAAGTCTTGCTTCAAATAGGCATTAACTTAGCTCAGCTCTTGTTTGGTTAGCATATTCTACAACCCAAGATTGTTCCATGTAGCCAAATTTTCTATAGATTAAATTTTCTATAGCACCAATATCTATTAAAATTGAAATGGGAATTCCAAACAAAGTATCTGAAACTTCTATTGGAGTTATCTAGTATGTTGCTTGTCAATTATCCATAGAAGCATGAATCCTTTGCTAGAATGCAACTTTATGAGGTGAAAGAGAATTACCATGTGGTTGTGTCCCAGATGGTTTTCTCAAAAAATTACTCACATAGTGATCCCCACCACATGTGAAACATCCCTTCACTAGTCCTCTCATTTTCATAGGTCTTCCAAAATTACTTTCATTTCCACCAGCATTTTTTTTAAATTTGATGTTATTATTTCCCCTTCAATCTTTCCTTGATTCATTCAAATTATTTTTGGATCCCTTGTCCCCTTTCTTCTAAAAAAAAGGCCCTTCGTTAGGCTTCCTTGGAACTTGATTGGTCTGCATCCAACTAGACTTCTTTTTATTTCTCTCTCGGTAGTTTTGAGATAGACTTAAGCCTTTGTTCCTGCTTAATTTCCTTCTCATACACCAAATCCATTATTATTGGACCGTGTACATCTACCTCACCACCTATTTCTACATTTAAACCCATGATAAAATTCCTTATATGAAATCTCTCATCCTTTTGGTACATAGGTATGTACTTAAGGAGTTGAGTGAATTTCTCGCAATACTCACTCACTGAAGAGTCACCTTGCCTTAGGTTTTGGAAGTCAATGAGCTTTTGATCATAAAATAGTTGGGGAAACCATCTCTTCCAAAAAATCTCCATTAATTTTCTCCAAGTGAGGCTTAAGGAATGAAGCCCAAGCTCCATTTTCTTACTCATCCACTAGTTAGATGCTTTACCCACCAATTGAAATGCTCCCCATGTGTCTTTTGTGACCTCAGAGTAATTTTTGATTTTGAAATATTTGTCCATTTGTGTAAGCCATTCTTTTGTTGCATCTCCAGTAGCACAACCTTCAAATTTTGGTGGTGTGATCTTCCTCATGTCATGTGATAACTCACTTTCCAAACGCTTCCTTTTGGTTCCCTTAGAATATGATTGTGGCCTACCACTCTCTTGATCACTAGATTTAGTATGATTATGGGAATATTCCTCTTCTTTTTCATTGTTGGGAATTTCTTCCTCATTATTTGGAACTTCTTGTTCCACTCTTTCCTTTCCCCTAACTTCTTTTTTAATTTTTCCTATTCTTACTCTAGTCTCATCTATGACAGCTAGAATATGGTTGAATTTGGCTTCGGCATTCTCAGCACCTTGACCTACTTCTTGACTTTCCCCCATATTATTTCTTGTCCTAACCATCTTTTCCATAGAATGGTTATACCTAGAGGCTTTCATTTTAATTAGATCTATGAAGGTTTTCTCAATGTTAACAACATTGTAAAGATCTATTAATCACATAAGAAATTCTATTTAAAGAACTCATTCATAATTTTCTTTGCCAAAAGCATAATTTTCATTATGATCAAAAAGGATTTTTCAATTTCCTTGAGTTCACATAGAATGACTATTAAGATAGTCTAAGGGAGAATATCCCTTGAATTCACTTTTCAATACATAGCTACATGGGGTATAACCCTCAAATTTCTTGCTCATTTATATCTTTGAAAGGATAATATCCCTTTGATCTATCTTCAGACACATAGTTTCAAGGTACATATCCCTTTGATTTTCCACTTGTGACTATTACAAAATGACTTTTTATAAGGGAAGAACTTGAGGATCCCTAAATATCATGACTACACTAACACTACATTTTGAGGGCATATCCCTAGAAAGTGATAAAGATTCTAACTTTTCCGGAGAGACAAGAGGTAAGTAGTTGAAGTTGGCATCATCTTTCATCCTTCTCTTCTCTTGACTAATTCATGAAAGAGAATGACTGACTGTCTCGATATCACTTAGCCAAATGACATTGTCATAATTAGTTCCCTCAATTGTATGAACAAGGTCTTATTTTTCCTTCCTGGCCCATAGGTAGCACTCATTTGTGACCACTAACTTTCTTAAATTCATCCTGAGACACACCATCCTAGCACAATAATTTCCAAACATAGCGAGCACGTAGGTTCCAGAGCTAAACCTGGTAGCTTTGATACCACGTGGAACATGCCCATTTTTCTCCCTAGTAAATAAACTAAGTACATGTAATTATCTATGCATCCAATGTAGAGCAATAAAAAATTTATTTTCTATTCAATAATAAATGCATCATTTGAAATATAACTTTATCCAAACTTTTCCATTGAATAATCAAAGAATCATTTTCAATAGTATAAGTATGATTTAACTTTACATAAATATATTCAAGATAACATTTCATATTAAAATTTCCATAAATATGGACGCATGATACATACATAGCTTAAACAAGCTCACAAGAACTAGATATACAAATGGTCCAAAATGTCCTCCCAAATCTTGGCCGCCAGCTACATGAGGAGAAGCGTCACTCAAGTGATTTTCCGTCAATCATGGATTAACTAAAATTCCTCGCACATCTACCAAATTGGTAGATGGCCCTACCCTTCAACAAAATATTGGTTTGGTAACCTCATCTTTCAAATATACTTTTATGAGCATGGTGAATTGTCCTACATGTCTAGAGCTTACCATAAAGTCAACCCCTAATTCTATGGTATTCTCAACCTAGTATGTATTTGGATCACAGTGAATTGACAGTGTAGACAGTGGCTACCTAAACTACTTTAGCCAAAGATTCAACACCGAGTACTTCGAGTGAGGGTCATCTATATTCACCACTATACTTTCTTGATTTGTATTTTGACCATTAGTATTCTATTCTATTATATTTTATTCTATGTTATTCCCTTTCCCATGGATTATCCTAATCCCATGAATAACCTTCCCTTTGTCTCACATTATCTAACATGACAATCACATATTTCAAAGAAACTCTATCTTATGCTACACACCTAGAGTATCACTATACTTCATAAAGTACTAACAATATAGAATAATACAAAAAGTATTTATATACATATAATATTACAATCATTGTATACATATATATATGAGTAAATATCAAAAGAAAGGTTTCACAAAATAAGAAACAACCAAATGATATGCAAGCATATTCAAACATCTCATACAAGTAAAATATGATATTTCAACATGACAATAAAATAAACAATCATTTTGACATAAGAATAAAGAGGTAGAAATCAGCATGCCTGTTAAAAAGCTTCCAACTAATTAATCTTCTCCTCGGGTTCGCTTGCAACTTCTACTACAAACTACTCAAACACCTCTACTAGCTTCACTCTAAATATCTCAACAATACAACGCTCAACCTCACAAAATCTCAACCCACTTTGCACTAAATTTGCAGTAGAATAACTCTCAAGAAATCAAATTGATAAGTGATGCATTTGGAAGAATGAGCACCTCTATTTATACTAATTTGTGAGAGGCTACAAAAAAGTAAGTATTTTTTCCACCTTTCATCTTCATGCAATGACTCACTCATAGGTTTGCAACACATGACACTCCTCACCATGAAAATGGATGAGTCGAATTGATATTTGGGACAACAAGCTCAAAATAGGTTTCCTAATTCAAATTCCATTATAAAATGCTACCAAGTTTGCACTTGATTGAGTCTAAACACTTTTTTGCAGGCTTATGTGAATTCAAAGACTTATATTACATTCCAACCTCAAGGAAATATGGTGCCACCTCTTAATACTTGGAACTACCTTCATAGGCATAGGCTTGACATATTCAACAGGTTTCTAAAACAACATTAACTCTTCAAAAAAAATTATGCAAAAATATATCTCTTACGTTCTTTGTTTCATGCTTTGACTTGGTCTTTAAAGACTATGCACTAGCTTCTTTTCTCTAAATTTTGTGACATATACTTTATGCGCTATATGCTTTTTATGCCATATGTTACCATATGTGTTTGCTTTATAATCTTAACAATAATAATCAATGCTTATTTATGCACTTTGGAAATTATATCAATAACTTATTCATATAAATATTATATATGTGTATATATATACACATTTATCTATTGAAGTATATATACATATATGTATATATATCAATATATATATATATTAATATAGATATTCATTCCATAAGTTTATCGAATACATTTTATTAACAAATATATTTATATTATATATAAATAGAAAGAATAGTATTATGTATATATATATATATATATATACAATTATATATAAGTATATATATGCTACTATATCGACTTACACTTATATATATTAATATATATATATAATTCTATTTCAATATCTTTTTAAAACACTCATACATGTAATCCCATCAATCGACATATAAACATGGAATGTATATGTACACACACACACACACACACACATATATATATGTCACTTAGTCCAATTGGTATTCCCATGCATATGGGTAATACATCCATGAGCATGTGTAGGTACATCTACTACATATACTTATGTACGTATTTACTCACATGTTTGAGTTTACCAAAGACACATACATATATACATACATACACATTAAATGCATATATCTCATTGATATACAAATAAACACTCAAGGAAGGACTTCAATGCAACTTCAAGATTTTATCTCATCCCTCATTCAAACATTCTAAAACAAGATTGCAAATCAATATAAACATATACACAACTATACTAAAGATCACTTACCAACTACCCAACTATATTGACTCAACTAGGACCAACTAGGGTGTGAGTGTTTGAATTATCAGTAAGACTGAATTAGAGGTTACCAGACCAAGTTCTTCTATTGAGTGATACTTCCCCTCTATTTCAAGGAATTTGAACCTGTTCCTGCATTTCAAATTAGTTCACCATAGCAGTAGTTAGCCGAATCAATGCATATACTTCTCATACATGTCATATTCACATTATATATTTCATATACTGAATCATAAAGCATTTAATTGAATCAACCATTAATTTAACATATTTCCATCAAAATTCATAAATAAACACATTCATATTTATTAAAGTAATCCACCAAACAAGGTAATAGTAAATAGGTAATAACACATGGGGTGTAAATCTCGCTTGACCTCTAGGATCTACAATGCCATCATGGACTTTGGGCTTATGTGCAAACTTTGGACTTGTCCTAGGTCTAAGGTTCCTTCCACCCTTTGAACCCTACTAACAATGTGATTTGCAGAGCACCTATGTGGGTATTAGACCCTTGTTGAGACTTGGAAGTCTGTATTTCCTTCTAAACCCTAAAACCTACAAAGCAAACCTCAAGAGTATTGAATTCCTTGTGCACTTCAGATCCTCACATGCACTTGCCTGACTTGTTCCCAAATTATAAGTTTCCATCAACTTCCACAACCTACAAAGAAATTCCACAGTACAAAATTAGACTCAACCTCAAACTTAGGATATATTTCCATGTCCAATGTTCACTCTAATTCCTATAACCTACCAACATGGAACCAAGGTTCCAAGTGCCTAGAGTCCCTTTCAATTTCATGACCTACCAAAGTAAACATGAATTTTCCTTTAAATAATAGAGTTCAATCTTCAACATTGACTTGGAGGCTTTGTGAGTTTTAGGTCCTAGTTTCAACCCAAAACCTAATCACTACCAGCACATAATAGATAAATAAATCTAAATGGCATGGAAAATAGTAAGGTTATTTTTTTGCTAGACAAGGAATAACTTTCTTATTTTTTGAGTTGATTACAAACAATCTTGGGGATATGTTCATGTGGTAGTGGATTTCAATCTATCCACATGAAAACCTCCCAAAGTACATGGATCCTAAGAAAATGGAAGATTAATAATATACACTCTTTTAATTAATGAAAGACAACATAAACTAAAAGAATATTAAGTACAATAAAGAAATTTTTTACCATAAACACAAGACATCAAGATCCCAACATAAAAAGTATTATCCTACAAATATACATGAATCTTCAATGGTGGTACATAGAACCACCCAACCATGTGGTACCCTTAAGCCCACCACATTATACTAAGAGAAGGATGCAAAGGGATTAAAAAAACACTCACACCAAACAAGGTGTATGACAACACTCACATAAAACACACATGCACATAATAATAGTACAACATATAAATATACACAATATAACAGTCACATGATACTCAAAAATAGAATCACATCAACATTGAATATAATATCCAATATAAGAAGAAGGACAATAATCCTAGGCATGGGAAAAGGAGTGTCAACATAGTCACTCAAAAGTGTCATGAAAAATTTGGGAATAAATCTTTCTCAACAAAGATACTAGTGATTCTTACTAGCTCCTAGAGTTATGAAACATCCTTTATTGCTAGAACAAACATTCAAGAGTATTTTGATCCCAACACAAAATTTAATCCCAATGTTCATTATGTTTTTACTTGGTTGAAATCTCCTCATGTTTATTCCTACAATCCCTTTTTACCACAAAAAATGGTGAGAGTCGCTCTCTTCTTACCCTAGCCTCAATCCCAAAGGCTCAACACTTTAAACCTATAATTTGGATGTGACATAAAAATCTATACACTATTTTTGCAACATGATTAAAGATGCATAATTTTCTTTTACATTAAGAAAAAATCATCCATGAATCAAAAAACTCAAATTGAATATTAAATTGTAATTTTCTATATTTGATCAAAATGATAAAAATCATAAAATTCCTTCTTCCTCCATTAATGGAGTGCATGAAACCTTGAAATTTCCAATTTTTATTTGGAAGGAATGTTAAAAATATAAAGATGCCCTTCTTCAAAAAATTCACCCAACATCACTCTTTCTCACAAAATTGGGAAGAGAGAATCCTATTAAATGTTTTTCATGGTAATGGTTCTAAAATGGAATTTTTGCATTTATTCAAAATAAAAATTAATAAAATTTTGGAAATTAAATTCCTTTAGATAATTATTTTCTATGTCTAAGCCATATGCTCCACCTAGTGTGAGCATGAAAATGGGGAAATACGATTCAAAATACAAGATTTTAAAAGTAATGTTGTAGAGGAAATTCAACACCCCGAGATGATGTGGTCTTGAAGGGTGAATGTTCCTTGACTACCTCGGGGATTAAAGCTTAAGTGGCGAGATGAGAAAACAAGGGATTTTGCTTATATTTTATGTTTTATATAGAATTAGAGGATAAGAATTTTAGAGACCAAAAGAGTAGGTTGCAAAGGTCTCTTAAGTAAACTCGTAGGTTCCCAACCAAGGATGATGGTGCAGAATGTAGATGTCCCTGCAACACATTGTAGTCTTGTACAAACAAAAAACTGAGTTTACTATAGAAATTGCTAAGAACCCGCTAACTATTTGATAACTAGAATCTCAAGAATGCAGTAAAATAATAGAATATTAATAAAGAACATAAACTAAATGAGATAGAAAGGAAATGATAGAATAGAAAATAAGAAAGGAGACACTCACAAGAGGTCCATGAATGAAGCTTCCTACAAATCAATAACTTCAACACGCACACACACGAAAACAAGAAAATGGTTGGAGATGTTTTAGGGGATTGCCTAAGTCAAACCCCTATGTAGGTGTTCCCACCTCCATGGACAACTAGATATATAGAGATAAAATATAATAGATGAGATAAATAAAATAGATGTGCTAGAATAATAATATGCTACTCAAAGTAAAAATGATAGTGCAATAAGGAAGTTATGATTACCCTCCTTTGGCGAACAAGAATACCAAAAGGAAGAGCATGCAACCTCTGAGATGTGCCAAGAATTCCAAGTTGTTGATGTAGAGAGCCAAAGTGCAAGAGAGTTTAATAGAATGGAGAAAATGGGAGAATAAGAATGGAGAAAATGAAGAAGAATGAGAGCTAGATCAAGTGAGTGTGAATAGAATGAATGATCGAGTGAATAGAGTGTGTTCTTGACCAAAATTGTAGGTTTGAAAGAGGTATAAGCATGAAAATGGACATTTCTGGCACATCTGCAAGCCACAAAATAATTACACTTTGTGGGTAGGTAGGAAGTGTAACGTCCAAATGACTATGTAGTTGGGAATCTATTCGGAATGTTCACATAACACCCAAATTTTTGAGTGATACATGGTTGTATGTGAAATTTTTTTCTTTAACGATCAAAAATTTGAGAGGTAAGGAAAAAATTAAGGTTGAACAATAGGGGCATTGATTATTTTATTAAATTAATCTAAAGGGGAGACCTTTATGGAATGTGAAATTGCATAGGGTGTAATTTGTGACATTTCAAATTTACAAAGGAGGAAAATTCCTCTTTTAAATGAAGAACAACAACATGAAGCTAATTCTTCCCTTGAATCCAACCATACACTTAAGAAATATTTCTCCAAACAAATTCCACACACATACAAGACACCACTTCAACTTTTCTTACCATTCAAGAAATCTCCTCTCAAAAATTCCTAGAGAGGAGGATTTGGGAGAGAGGGATTTTTTTAGAACAAGAATGAGTAATGGATTTATTTCCTATTTTTCTTCATATTCCTTTTCCAAAATAACATTTCATAATAATCAAAACAAAAAAACACTATACATTAAAATTTAATCCTTTCTTCAATAGACAATAATTTAGTTAATTTCATAAGGAAATTAAATACAATCACTATTTTTCTATAAGAATGTGTAAGAGGGAAATCAAGAGCGCAATAAGATCAAAATGAATGAATCAAAAAAATAATATAATTCAAACAAAAATATGAATACTCATGCCCGTTACTCACAAAATGAACAATACAAGCTACTAAATTCAATGAGCTAAGCTAAAACAAACAAAGAACAAACAAAAGAAATCAAACAACCATATTGTTACCCATCTCATTTTGAAGTGTATTCACAATGATGTTGGATCATTGTTGTATCAATGTGAAGCCTCCATTGATGTGTTCCCAAATCTTCAAATGTGTGTGTGTGTGTTGATAGAAGATGTGTATCAAATTTCTTCAAGAAATTGATTGTGATTTCAGCATTACTTTGTTGTGCAAAAGATGTCAATTCTCCAATCGTTATTGAGGATGAAGATGATTGTTACATAGATTTTTTGTTTTGAGATGAATGATCAAGATTGTGTAGTAGGAAATCCTAATCAATGGTTGAAATATTTTGAGAGGAATTAGATTAGAAGAATCAGTGGATTTTGATTACATAATTGGTGTGATTGATGAAATCAATTTGAGTGTTAAGTGGAATTGAGGAAATAGATTGAGCCTTCAGTGGGATTGAAGAATAGATTGATCAGTCAACCAATCAAAGTGAGAAATCGGGGGATCATAATTTGCCCAATCATGAAAGTCAGTGAGGATAATTAATTAATTGATTTAATTAATTAACTTTTTTGAGTTGAACATTCAAATCATGTTTGGCTTTTACAAAAAAAAATGTATTTGTTTGTTTTGACCTTTTTGAATGATGTTTGAATAATTTATTCAATTATTCAAGTTTAGGAGAAAGTAATTTAATTGAACTATTACGTTTTAATAATTTAATTGATTTGGGGGAATAGGTAAAATTAGCAACATAATTAAATAATTAATGTTATTTAATTAATCAAGAGGAAATAAACTAGATTAGGACTTTATTAAATAAATGAAATTTATTTAATTAGTCAAAAGTGATGAAAATGTGAATTAATTAAATAATGTAATATTATTCAATTAATAGAGGAAATTAAGGTTTTTGATGTAATTGATGTGAAATGCAGTGATATTAAATGATAATGATGTTGATGATGAGAAAATATCATTTAGAATGTGTGACAAGTGTTAGGTCATTTTTACATGTGTACATTTTTCCCCTCTTTGAGACAAAGTATTGATTGCTTTGTTTCAAATAATTTAATGTTAAGATCAAGATTTGAAAAAAAAATTGTGCCCTGGTGGTCAGTGGAATGATGGCAGATGCTAGGCTGCCCCCTCAAGAGGTTGGCCAAAAGAAATCATTTTTTTCGGGTCGGGCTCACGACACTGTTTCAATTCAGTTCAAATGTGTAGAGAAATAAAAATTAAGCTTATAGGACCTTCGTTGGTAGTTTAAATATTCCCAGGAGCTCCTAATTTCAACCTAGGAAGGTTTGCTAGGTAAAAAATTAGGGTTTGGAAGGTTAAAATAGGTAATTAGGGTTTAATTTACCTCATTTGCATTATGAGTCTATAGTAATTTCTTTCCTCTAGATTTCATGATTTGGCGATTATCGAGGAGCTATGGTGATCCATGAGGATCTAAAAGACCAAAAAATTCATAGTCTCACAATCTAATGAAGCCTACACAATCGCATAGAGCTAGTCAACATGATCTTGATGCAACTTGAATCGCGTCAAAAGGAGATCGTACGCTCGATATATGCTCAATAAAATTTTGGTCAAAATAGGGTACGGTAGGATGCAAGGTTGAAAAATTGATCATCTCAAAAATGGTCAAAAGTGGCATCACATTGAAGATCTCATCACCACAATCCCAATACCACTTGTTTGGCATCAAATGGAGCTTGCATACAAAAGTTATGGCCAGTCAAAGTCGGAGGTTAACTAGGCTAACTGGATAGTACAATGCTGACATCAGCATGTTGACGAAACAGGTTGTACCATCTGAATGATGAAGTGGAAAAATCAGGATCTGACATGTGGCAGATGAGTCATCATACAGATGGTGAAGTGGATGTTGACATTTCTTTGACAATAAGGCTGGTGACATGTCTTTTCTGATGAATCAGAGGGTGCCACATGGCCCAATCACTAGGTGCCACATGGCACTCCTACAGAGCTCCTCTAGGTTGGTTCATCAATTTTTTTATTAAAACTGTTACCAAAAATATTGGATGGTATTTGATCCCATAACCTCTCACCTGTCAATGTGCCATCAAATGCGCTCTACCACATCTAAGGCATTGGTTCATTTTGTTGAAGAAAAGTTTAAAATTGAGGTTTAAAAATGGAAGGGGTGGGGGTTAAACCATTGACCCCTCTGCCCCTAAAATCCTTCACAAACACTATGCCATGGGTGGTATCGAGTATTATGTGGGGATCGATGCATTTTAAAGAATATCTTAAACCCAAAAATCTCCAAAATTAAACAATAAACCTATTTAAATAAATTCAAAGCCTTTTTAAGATTGTAATAGCCTAAAATTATGATATTATAAGGGCTCAAATAATGTTTTGAAGATATTTGAATATTATTAAAAGATAATTAAGGGGTTTAAGCATTTTTAGAAAGGGATTTTAAGGGGCATATTTGTGATTTACCAATTTAAATAGGAGATATGGGCTGATTTTCAAAATCATATGGTTATGAACCATATTAAGCAAAATTAGTGTATAAAAGGGGGGGTTTTTACTCTTGGAAGCAATGGAATTCATTGTGGAGAAACTTAGGCATTTTGGGAGGAATTTTTGAAGGCTAGTGCTTACATAAAGACACTTGAATTTATAATCCAAGATAGTGTCTTTAGGTGTTGAGAGAGATTGTGAATAATTTCAATGCAGGTCTAAAGCTTGGATGGTGTACAAAAGTGGTTCCTCATTAAGAAGCAAACCTGGAGACGTAGCTTGAACATATGGGTGAACTTCGTTACCAAATTTCCCGTTGTCACTCTCTATTCTTTCTACGTTTCCTTACAACTTTTTAATTTTCTTCTTTGAGCTCTATTTACAATATTTAAGTAATTAGTTAATGTTTTATTAATTTGTGTAGCGAGTTAAGTGAACTAAATTCTATAATTTCAACAGTTAAAGTACATAACCACACAAAAAAATTTATGATCGGGAAAATATGTAATTATAATTAATTACAAATTATTTTGTAAAACCTTTAATTACAAATCAAGTTTGGTATCAGAGCAGCTTAACAAAAAAAATTAAAAGTGGTGGATGTTAACCTGGTTGAAATTAAAGCGAGGAGAAGGTGCACTTGAGGAGTTTAATCCAGAGATCAGATCGAGGCGAGTTACTCGAAGACAAACCATGGAACAACTAAAAGAAGGGAAATCTTCCAATCCTGAACTCTTTGAGAATGAAGAATAATTTCGTAAAGCATTCCTAGATATGAAAATGATGGTGGAAGAGTTGTATAGGAAAAAGGAGGAGAAAGGTGAATCCTCTTCAAAAGATGACAAAGGTAAAGGAGCAGAAGGTGGTGGTGACTCTCCTAAACCTTCATCTTCACCTTTTTCACCTTCCTCACCTTCTTCATCTTCTTCATCTTCTTCATCTACTACATCTACTTCATCTACTTCATCTTCAAAGAAGAAACAACCTATGCAACCTGAATCTAATGCTCCTTTATTAAAGCTTGATGTTAAATTTGAATTGCCAACTTATAATGGAGAATTGGTTGTAGAGAAACTTGATAATTGGATAAAAAAATTGAAGTTTATTTCAGGATTCAGAAGTTTACTAATGATACTTCAAAGATCCAATTATCCACTCTTCACCTATGGGGCACATCCTTAATATGGCGGGAAAGCAAAACTCGAGAAGATCTAAGTTGATATGGTAAAATTATTTCTTCTTGGTTTGAGTTTATAGTTGCACTTAGGAAATAGTTTTATCCATTAGGTCACATGCAACAAGCAATAATGAATTGGAAATCATTAAGGCAAGAGAAAGGACATAGTGTAAAGGAATATACACTTGAATTTAGGAAAAGAGCTTTAATTTTGGGCATTCCATTATACACACAAGAATTTTTTTTGAAGTATATAGGCGGATTACATGAAAATTTGAGGCATACAATACTTATTTTCAATCCAACTTACCTTGATGAAGTTAGTGTGCAAGCCATTCATCTTGAAACAAGCACGAAGAATAGTTTTTTAATGGAATCCGATAAGCATAAAGAAAACAAGAAAGGTAAAAATGAAATGTAGCGGTAAGCTTCCATGAAGAAAGAGGGGGAAAAGCCTCATTGCTCACACTACAAAAAGAAAGGGCATGAAGATGAAAGGGTAAGAAAAAGACCACAACTATCGTGTAGGATCTTGGATCAGGTTCTGATGATGAAACAAAGATAACGGTTGTGGGTATAAAAGATATCATTCTTGTTGCTAGTACTAGTTCTCATGATTCTTCTATAAATAATAATGGGATCCCTATTGAAAGTAAAATGAATGAATTGTTTCATATAAGGACTATTGTAAAACAAAGTAAAATTGATACACTGATAGATAATGGATCACAAATGAACTTAATCTCTGAACAAGTTGTTAAGCAATTGGGATTAAAAATAATAACTCATCCAAAACCATATACATTGGGTTGAGTGCATGATAATGCTCGGTTATATGTGTCAAGGAAATATAAACTCTGATTTGTGATCGCATACAAGTTTGTAGATGAGAGGTGATCCCACAAAGCTGGTTTACAATTTCTGAGAGGAACTGACTTTTATTGAAATCACATATTTTTATAAAATATAATGATTCAATCCTTTAAAATTTCCATTTTAAGGATTCCAATTGAAGAGGGAATGATCAAACAACCTTAGATCAAACCCCCTTGGATAGAACCTCGCTAGTTTTAAACCATACCTATAAATGAGTCTCCTTTACACCTATCAAAATGCTGATAAAAAATCATTTTTGATTTACCTTTTGGGGGATCAAATGAATTCATTTAAAATTTATTTCAAATGATTAAGGTAGTCCTCAAAATTATCTATCCCACAAATATAATTTTAATATGTTTTGGTTTTATTATGTATGTGTTTTTTTAGTTTTATTAAACATAGGTTTTTCACCGAAAATAAATCTCTATGTTTTGCACATGTGGAAAAATAGAAAATTATCAAAATAATTTTTTTTATATATGTTTGTGCTATGTATTGATGTCCTTGATCCATTAAAAAAAATAAAAATGAATTTCAATACATACAGAAAAAGTTATATTGTATACAGACTGCCTATGTCTGAATTGCAATTGGTTTGACTTCGAAACTCTATTAAGGAAAAAATATTCAATAAAAAACCATGAGACCAAATTAAAGTGCTAAATATCGTAGTTAAAAATATAAATTAGAAAAAATTATAATTTTATCCTTCATACAAAAAAATTTATGTTGTATACATGAGCGTCACTTTTTAAAAATGTTATTTTCTGAAAAAAACCAGTTTTCGTGGGAGATGGAAAAAGAAGTGCAATCTTATTCCAAAAATTTTGAAAAAAATATTTTTAGAATCTACAGACAAAATGTGATGAGACTCTATTCTGCATCATCTTCAAATTCCTCATGGTTTAGCCTCTATAGGTGCCCGAATGTGAAGGTTTAGTTAAAAATAATAATTTCAGTGTCCAGTTTGGCCAAAAATTGTAAACCACTATTGTGGGATCACCCTGAGGTAGAGTTAGATGTAATTCCAATTGACATCTATGGATGGTTTTGGAAAGTCCTTACTTGTATGAAAGAAAGGCCATTTTCTACAAGGAATATAATAGGTATCATTTGTTTAAGGATGGAATTGAATTCATTGAGAAAAATTATCACATGAAGAGTGATAGATCTGTCGTAAACATGAGGCATTTGAAAATGGTTGTAAATGCAAGCAAGACATTAACCCTCATGTCTGTAACAACTAGTGATATTAAGCATGGAAATGAAATAAATTCTAATCTTGATAAGGTGTCACAAAAAACACATTGTGAGGATCAATTGCAAGCACATTTAAGCCTTCAGCCTAAGGTGGTAAAAGAGGGTTTGAATGACTCATTTTCTAATGATGTTCCTATTCAGGAGTCCCAACATGTTGATACTTTTTCCTTCACATCAGTTTATTCAATGTTGTGGCTTGTCATTCTACTAGTTAGTTCTATGTGGCTAGTAGATGTGTCAATGAATATTGATGGGTATCTAATTGATTGTATCAACTATGCTATCTCATTCTTCATCTTGTTTGTGATGGGTCAGATAATCAGAATTCTAGCAGGGTGGACATATAATACTAGGCAAGTGAGGCAATGCCCTCACTTAAATTTTATGTAAAAATAGACTTTTGGAGATCCAAAAGCTTCTCAATTGGGAGGAATGATCCAAGAGGATCTAGAATACCAAAAAATTCACAGTCTCAAAATTCGATGAAGCTGGCACCATCACATAGAGCTAGTCAATAGAATCTTGATGCAACTTGAATTGTGTTAAAAGGAGATCATACACTTGAGATATGCTTAGTCAAAGTTTGTTCAAAACAAGGTACTAGAGGCAAGATGCAAGGTTGAAAAAATTGATCATCTCAAAAATGCCTGAAAGTAGTATCATGTCGAAGAGCTCATCACCACAATTCCAATTCCACTCTTTTTTGCATCAAACAGAGCTCGTACTCAAAAGTTATGGCCAATCAAAGTTGAAGGTTGACTAGGGTGACTAGACAATACAATGTTGGCGTCACCATGACGCCGACATGCTGTCAAAGTAGGCCATACTGTACAAATGATGATATGGAAAAATAAAGATCTAACATGTGGTAGATGATTCATCGTACGAATGGTGACGTGGATGGTGACGTGACTTTGACAACGAGGTTGGTGATGTGTCTTTTTTGGTGAATCAAAGCATGCCACATGGAAAAATCACTAGGTGCCACATGGCACTCCTATGGAGCTCCTCTAGGTCAATTCTTTGGTTTAGTTGTTGCAACTATTACCAAAAATATTGGATGGTATTTGATCCCATAACCTCCCGCATACTAATATTCCCGCCTGCCAATGTGCATCAATTGTGCTCTACCACATCTAAGGCGCCGGTTCATTTTGTTGAACAAAATTTTAAGATCGAGGTTTAAGAATGGAAGGGGCGAGGGTCAAACCACCGATCCCTCTGCCCCTAAAATCCTTCACAACCACTACACCATGGGTGGTATTGAGTATTATGTAGGGCTCGATGCATTTTAAAGAATATCTTAAACCCAAAAATCTCCAAATTTAAACACTAAACCTTTTTAAGGTTGCAATAGCCCAAAATTATGATATTATAAGGGCTCAAATAATGTTTTGAAGATATTTGAAGATTATTAAAAGATAATTAAGGGGTTTAAGCATTTTTAAAAAGGGATTTTAAGGGGGGGTATTTGTCATTTACCAATGTCAATAGGAGATATGGGCTGATTTTCAAAATCATATGGCTATGAACCATATTAAATAAAATTGGTGTATAAAATGGGGGATTTTTGCTCTTGGAAGAAATAGAATTCATTGTGGAGAAACTTAGGCATTTTGGGAGGAATGTTTGAAGGCTAGTGCTTACACAAAGACACTTGAATTTGTAATCCAAGATAGTGTCTTTAGGTGTTGAGAGAGATTGTGAAGAATTTGAATGCAGGTCTAAAGATTGGATGGTGTACAGAAGCAGTTAAAGGTTGTCATCATTAATAAAGTGCTTCCTCATTAAGAAGCGGACCCAGAAACATAGCCTGAACATATGGGTGAACTTCGTTATCAAATTTTTTGTTGTCTCTCTCTATTCTTTCTATCTTTCCTTCTAGCATTTTAATTTTCTTTTTTGAGCTCTATTAATGATATTTAAGTAATTAGTTAATGTTTTATTAATTTGGGTAACGAGTTAAGTGAACTCAATTCTATAATTTCAATGGTTAAAGTACATAACCATGCAGTTTTGTTTACAATCGGGAAAATCTATAGTTAGAATTAAGTGAAAATTATTTTGTAAAACCTTTAATTAGATATTATATGGTGAGGATTCGAGGAGCCCCATATTGCATAGATGCAGTTTGTGAGTTCAAGAGGCCTATCGGCATAGGTATGTCGGTATGTACCTATTCCTTTCCTTTTTCATCTTGTCAATTTTGACTAATTAATGCATGAAGACAAATTAGGCGTAAGCGATAGTTTTATGAATTTTTTACTTTTGCATCGAAATGACTACTTTTGATGTTTATATCTAGGCTACTTTTGAGTTTTCCTGCCGTATTTGACATGAATGCCCACTTTTGACCTAAATATTCACTCTTTTTTTTGCATCTGCTAAAAAGTTTCACTTTTGACTTTCTTGGTTTTTTTTGTCTACCCTTCTGAAATGTTTTTGCTTTTGAGATATATGTTCACTTTTGATACTTTTAGCACTTTTGTTTTTCTTTTCCACTTTTGACTGTTTTTACCACTTTTTATATTGTTTGAAGTTTGAGCCAGTTTATTTGTAATCATAGGTTCATTTTGTGTTTTCGTGGAAAATTATTAACGTCATGTGTTGAATTGTTGTAGGCGGGTCTCAAACTTCTTTACTCCAGAGAGAAATGGTCATGTGAGTTGTTTGATTTGATCACTGGTTTTCATGAGCTAGAGTGGGATATCCTAGACGTTGTGGGTTTGAGACATATATGTTACATGCTCGTGATTAGATGCCATAGAGCTATGATGATTTCTCTTGTGGAGTGATGGCACTTTGAGAAATTTCCTTTTCACTTACCTACTAGGGAGGCCACCATCACCCTAGAGGATGTATGGAGGATTCTTTGTGTACCTATTCATGGAGATCTTGTGACCTATTATGTTCAAAAAGGTACACATGTTATGTGTCAAGCCCTTGATGTTAGGCATCTTTGGGTTTGGGAGGCAGAGATAGACATTTCTCCGTTTGTAGGCAATGCAAATCCTATTTCATTGGTTCTATGTGGTTTGGTCTTAGGGCTCATTGTTCCTAATCAGCAAGGCAGATAGTTTCCCATCGGTGTATGCATCGAGTAAATGTTTGAGCATGGCACCAGATATGCATGGGGCTTGTGTCTCCTTATGCATTTATATAGAGACATGCATGAGGTTTCTTATCGAGGAGGTAGTTCTATTTTTGTTGGCATGTCCTTACTTCACATATGGGCCTAAGATCACATCCCAGATACTAGGCTTGATGGAATTTTTGATCGGGATCTATAGGATACTTATTCATACAGATATGGTGATTTCCTTCATTACACTTGGCTCGAGCAACTACCTTACTGGTGTCATTTGATAGATGGCATGCTTGGTTTTGTTTGGAGACAGTGGTTGAATTGTGATGCCTAGCATGATGAGTATAAGAAACTCCCATTTTGTGGAAAAACATGGTGATTGATCAGTCGTGTTCATTATTTTCTTGAGTAGTACTTCCTAGTTGAGTGCTTCAATAGTTCGGGGAGAGACAGAACCATTTTGTCGATGATTTCCAGGGTTGTTTTGGTTAGACTACCTGAGATGTTCGAGTGTGGGAATTATAGCTTGATCGTGATGTTGTTGTGGAAGAATTTAGAGAACTTGTCCCCTTTGGATGGGGGTGTAATTTTGAACCTAAAGATGCATGTACCACTCCATATTATCATCAGTGGTAGGCTCGATGAATTTCACTTTGGTTTACAGATCCTACTAGTGTTGTACCAGCAATGGCTAGAGCAGGTATCATCAGTCATTGTGAGGAAAGATAGCGAGTTAGGATCACTGTGGAGCAACTTAATAGAGCCTAAAAGGATGGGCAATAGGATGGACATGATGATCCAATGAAACAGGATCAGGAACAAGGTCCTCCTCCATCACCTAGTGATGTAGTGGCGACTGCTCAAATAGTTCAGTTGACAATTGCCTAAGATGTAAAGGTTGTGCAGCGATAGGCCACTGAGGCATAGGTGACAGTGTTGATGGTCAAGCAACATATAGCTAGGTAGGAGAGGAATGACTTCAAGGCAGAGTGGGACACCAAGAGCAGGTGATGTCATGCTTTCGAGGCACAAGTATGGGTAATTATAGCTAAGAGGGATACCCTCAAGTCAGAGAGTGATGCCCTTAGAGAAGAGCGAGACCACTTTATGAGAGAGGCCACATATTATCAGACTCTATATGAGGTTTTCATCCCCAGAGGATGTAGACATCCCTAGTTTGGTGAGCCTAGTACAGGTAATATTGCATTTGATTCTTGTGATCAATCAATGAGGCAGTCAGATCAACAGCTAATTATGCCACATCCCTCACCGCACTAGATTCATGATCACCATACATCCCCTCCTTTGGTCAATTATTAGGACCATATGTACTTGATCATTATGATGTTTATGTTGGAAACAAGCTACATTGAGAGGGGGGGTGAATCAATGTTGTGCAAAAAATAACTTTATTAACCTTTATCTTCAATGCATTAACAACATTCAACCATAATGCATAAACATGAAGCAAGTGAACAAAACACCATAACACAAGTATTTTTATGTGGAAACCGTATTAGGGGAAAAACCATAGTGGATGGCCAATCCAAAAGTTAATCTGAGTATACTCAAATGAAGTTTACAATAAGGGGAATGCACTTGCATTCAAGTGCACTGCCTAGAGCTCACTACTCAAAGGGAAGGCTCATTGCCTTACAAAGAAAATAAAATTAAAACCATTTGAGAGTTTTAACTGAGAAAAGTAGCATCTACATATGCCTGATTATAGTTCTGGTTGAGCACAATATACAATCTTTCGTCCTACTCACTGATTTTGCACTTCTGCTCTGTTCTGCTCACACTCACAAAAAAAATTCTCTATGCACAAGTGAAACTATGCTTTATCGCTCTTCTACTCTACTCTAATTTGAAATTCACATATCAATACACTTCATACATCACGCAAAATGATATGGATGGTCTTATATATATATATATATATATATATATATATATATATCTGCAACATAGAATTCAATTACACTTTGTCAGCTTAGATAGAACACAAAAATAATTACAACTATCGGCTAGATCCTTAATTAAATCTATATGCGCATCCTCCAAAGTCGATTAAGACATAGAGGGGACCCAAAAAAAGATGTACAAACACAAAATACTTAACTAATTGCTTCTCATACATCCATGACATAATAAATTCATGAAGTCGGCTCCAATACAAGAAAAACTGAGAATAAGCCAACTGGATCTTCTAACTTCCACATGAATTGATATGAGCCACTGCGCTTTAGTAGTAACAGAGATAATATACCAATAAACATTTCCTGATATGTGTAACATAAAATAATAACATGAAATCTTCATATAGATCGATGAACATTGTGATGTTGGATACTCTGTTCTTCCTAATTAATCTTCAATTTGTCTATCGGTGTGATCGAATCATATCATGTGTATCTGATCATTGATTGGAGTTTCCATCAATGACAACATCTAGTGATGCTATAGTGTCTCTTGCCAAAAATCTCCCCCTTTGGCATTGATGGCAACACTTAGTGAAAAATGATTGTGTCGGATCAGTACCAAGATAAACTACACTATCGTCTCAAAAATTCCAAAAATACGATTCTCCACCTAAGATGATTAAGTATTTTTCACTCCACTCTTCTCCCCCTTTGACATCAATGGAAAAGGCAGGGATCACATACCAAAAATGGATCAAAAACTGTTATGCAAAAATTCTTCTTTAACTTACAAAAACTTAAAAATATTTGCAAAATATTTCTTCAACTGAATTAAATTAGTGTCCCAAACTCTTTTGAGACTCTCCATGATCATTATGTGACCGCGGATTAGGTAGGACTGTGTCTCCACAGGTTCCAAGCTGGCCAGATCACCAACTTCCATAGTGTCCTCTCCTTCCTTTAGAGTCCTTGACATTATTTAAATTTGAGGGCCAATTATGCCTCTGATTTTGCATGCTCTAGCAACAATCTTACCATTCTCATGCTTCAATCCTTTTATATTGTTAAGCACAAAGATCACTTCTTCTATTTTCCTAGTACCGCTAGTTAGAGGATCAAATCCTCCAGAAATAGTGATTAACTATTTTTCCATATCTTTGATCTTCTTCTCATTATCCCTAGTAAATTTTGAAAAACACAAACATGATTTGTAGATCTTACTACCTTCTGACAAAGTATTTTGTACATTCTTTACACAAGTGGCTAAAACTATTTTATCTTTAGCAATCAATACCTTCAATCCACTAAACCTTTTGACATCAAATTATTTTTGTACTTTCACCATAGCATATTTTTCTAGTGATTCAAAGTGTGTACTAATCAAGTTGATAATCTTTTTCAATTCACTGGAGGAGGAACCAGTCAGATATTTCACATAGGATGGAATTATCTTCTCAAACACTCCAGATGCAAGATTTAGCAGTTCACTATCTTCAATGTGTGACTTCAATAGCTCTTCTTTGGCTTTTTCTTGAGAAAATGAAGCTACTTTCATATTCTAGATCAGACTTAAGGTGGACAGGTCAATGGGACCTTTAATCAATTCCGGATCCAATTATTCTTTTTGTTCAACCAAAAAAAATTCACTGCATCAGCAGTGTCTCTTGCCTCAATTGGGATTGGCTTTACATCATCTTTATTTTCTTCTATTGTTACTTCCACAGTTACAGGGTTTGGTTTACCTTCAGTGATCTCTATTTCCTCAAAAAATACATTTCTAGGTATCTCAACTTCCATGGGAATTTTTGTGTTGTCCTCTGCAAGAGGAATCTGAGAATCCTCGGTTGTACCAAAATTTTATTCTTCTACTTCCTTTTCCAAACCTAATGTAGTATCAACAACATGAGTTTCCTCAGCCACAACATCAATTCTCTCATTCAATAGTATTTCCCTTAGAATTTTCTCTGTTTCTTTTGTGACTTCATCAGTTAGACGAATCATTAGCTTGTTAACCCTTGTTTTTCTTTTGAATTTCTTTTGGGACTTTTTTAAAAGTGTCTTGATTTCATCCATAGACATCACCAGACATAATTCTACAAGAACCCTTTCTCTCATTTGGTCTTCTTCTATTATGGCATTAAGTCTTCTCATTTCCAGAATGTCATAGAGACTTTTGGGCAGATTAGGCATAATTTTTATCAAAAATTTATTAAAAATATTCATGTGTTTTATTGTTGCTTCTTCAAGAATTCTTCTATCAGAATCATCAAAAGACTCATACCATTTACAGAGAGGTTTAAGATTACCATCCTTGACTAATACCTTTGCAACTGACATACCTGAATTGTCAATCTTTGTCTTTTTCTTCGCTTGAACATCTTCATCGGAGGGTTTTCCCTTTGTCATAGTTGTTGCCTTAGTGCCTTGATTTTTGATTTCTTTGACATCTTCATCTGATGCAGTTTCCTCATCATCAGAAACTACCATATACACTCTTTTTCTTTTATATTTCTTCCTTTTGCCTCCTTTTCTGGATACCTTAGCTTCCATTTTTACAGGGGTGGACTTTTTTGTTGGAGTTGAATGAGATACAGAGCTTCTAGTTGTTCTAGTTTGGGCAGATGGTGTTGTTGGACCAGTTGATTGAGTTCTAGTTTCCTCCTTAGCTACTTGATTTTCTACTTCAGCTTCTTCCCTCTTTTGTCTATCTTCTTTTAATAGATTTGTGGGTATGCCCATACTCTCTGCAAGAAATTCTACTTCTTTTTTGACTCTTTTAGTAACCATGGGTTTTTTGAGTTCATTAAGAACCTGTATGTCCTTCTTAGCATAGGTATCTAACCTTTCTTTTGTCAGGTCCAGAAATTTTCATAGCAAGTGTTGTGCATACATGTCCAAAAAAAATTCTTTGACTTCATACCCCATAGGCATGATCCAGATAGTTCTTGGATCAACATCTTCCATCATACACTAATCAACATCCACCATGAAACAAATTGAATCTTTGTACTTCTCTACAATAGAGGTATGAATCCTCTCCCTAGCTTGCATCATAGCCTGAAAGCTTTTAAAGTATCTTGACATAGCTGCATTCCTTGTTTTGGTATCTACAAAATTGTACAACAGATTTGATCTGTGCAACTATTGGCTTGTCCTTTTGCCACTGAACCTTTCCAATTTTTGGAACTTCACCCATGAAATAACAGAATAAACAAAAAAGAAAGTTTCCATATTTGAAAGAGTTTTTCTTGTCTTTCTTTATCTTTTCTAGATTATCCATTAGCTGAATTCTCAGTAATTCACATAGATCACAATCTCCATTTTCCTTCACCATTTGGTAGGCAGCATAGATTATTGTGTCAGATACAGAGTTGTCTCAGCTAGAATGATAAATCTTGTATCCAATGACCATAGATGAAAATTTGACATCTATATTGACAATGTTATCAATCACCATTGCCCGTCTGTAATATGTAGAGCCTGTAGCATCAATGACTGTTTGGTTTTTCACAGACTTCAAAATTGGTAGTCCACCGGAAGAGTTTAGACCGGTTACTACACTGATAGCTTCCTTTGTAATTTTGAATGAAATTCTAAGCCACATAAATTCATCATGCACTTGACTCAAAACATAACGAACTCACTCTGACACTTCAAACACGGGAAATTTGATAATCTAAGTGAACTTTTTTGTTTCCAAGATTTCGTGTTCTAGCTTTACACAGTAATCTTCACCAATGACTGATTATTGTACAAATTCAATAGTTGATAACTTCCTAGTTATTCAATATTGGCATGAATATAAACCCTAATATCTTTTGTGTGTAAAACTTTGTACGAAAATGATGAAAATGCTCCTAATGGATCGGTCTCAAGAGACTTGTAAGGATTCCATTTGAATTTAGGATGAGGTATGTCCTTGACTTCAACTACTATAGGAGTATTCATTTTGACCAAATAAAAAGTTCACAAAGTTTTCTGAAAGATACCTTTTTCATCGGATCAGAATTTGATTGTCAAATCACTTCCACGCTTGAAACTTGCCCCAATTCATCAAGGTTCACTTTAGGGCTCTCCAAACTTCTTTTCTCCAAATTCAAAGTGACAAATGAAAAGTAGAAATGGCCTTTTATCACTTGCATACCTAACTCTTTTGTCACAATAAATACTTTAACCCTAATACATCTGGTTACCCTATTTATGTACACTATGATGGGTAAATCTTATGTGGGCCTCCAATATGGCATACCACTTCCTCCAATGAGTTCAACAACATCTGTTGAGCATCTATGCATCTACTATACACATCCACATCTAGTGTTACTTACCGGTTAGGGGGTTAAATGGTTTTCTTGATTGCTCCCCCTAGGCCAAAGGGCTTGAAACTAATTCCCAGAGGAATTACCAGAAGTAGGTTTTGGTGCTGGCACACTTTCCTCAACAAATATTTCTTTCTTCACCCATTTCTTCTGCATATGTTGTCTGACCACATCTCTAGTGAATTTTCCCTTTCTTTGATATCCTTCTGCATGTTTTTCTTTTGATTTACCGGACCTTTTCTGTTCCAATAGAATGTAGCAATGTGTCCAATTTTGTTTCAGTTATAACACATAAATTTTTTTTTTTCCAAACCAGTTGTTCCACTGATTTCCTCTTGATCTGCACTACTTAGCAGTATGGCCAAGTCTATTGCATGTATAGCATTTGATATTTCTATGAAATTGATTCATCATATTTCTGAATTCATTTGACTTATGACCAATCTTATGACAATTAAAACAATGACCTGAAAAAGATGGACCACTTTGATTCATTCTACTTCTACATTGATTAGCCATGTGTCTAAATTTGTTACAACTGGTACAGTATCCATTAAATCTTTGAGCATTATGTTACCTTACAAGATACCTTACTGATTTGTTTATTTGGTTTTCTTGTCTAAATCTCTTTCGCTCAGATCTGGAACTTTCTCCTTCTTCATCTCCAAGACCTCGCTTGTCACCATGAGTAGTCCTCTGACTGCTAATTAGTTCATCAAGCATGGTAGAGCTAGCTTTTAACTTTCCTTTTTATTCATTTGCAGCAGCAAGTTCATTTTTGAGATCATCCATCTAATTTTCAAGTGCTTCTTCACTATTTTTAGATTGTTCCAATTCATCATCCAATCAACTGCATAATTTAGATTTTTCTTTCAGAGACTATGCTAGGTTCTCTTCATTCTTCTTTTTGTCTTCAATATCCTTGGTCATCTTCATCATGATATATTCTATTTCATGCTTTAGGATAGTATTATCATTGGTAATATTTTCACATTCTTTTGTCTTTTCTTTCAGGGCTTAACTAATTTGTTCTTCTTTAGTGCTCTTAATGTTACTCTGCTTGATTTGATCACATAGTTCCTTTCTCTTCTCTCTAGACTTATTGATTTTTTCTTTCAGAGACAATGAATTTCTTGGCATCTGAGAGGTTTTCTTGCAATTTCTAAACTTCAACCTTTAACTGATCAAGATCATCTAGGGCCACCAAAATTTGTTGTTGAAGACTGCTTGAATCCATTAGAACACCTTCCAAGATCTCCTCAAGTGATTAGACCTCTTTCAAAGGAACTAGCTCTGATACCAATTGTTGGAAACAAGCTACACTAAGAGGGGGGTGAATTAGTGTTGTGCAAAAATTAACTTTATTAACCTTTATCTTCAATGCATTAACAACATTCAACCATAATGCATAAACATGAAGCAAGTGAACACAACACCATAACACAAGAATTTTTATGTGGAAACCCTGTTAGGGGAAAAACCATAGTGGATGGCCAATCCACAAGTTAATTTGAGTATACTCGAATGAAGTTTACAATAAGGGGAATGCACTTGCATTCAGGCGCACTACCTAGAGCTCACTGCTCAAAGGGAAGGCTCACTACCTTACAAATAAAATTAGATTAAAACCATCTGAGAGTTTGAACTAAGAAAAGTAGCATCTATATATGCATGATTATAGTTCCGGTTGAGCACAATATACAATCTTTTGTCTTGCTGACTGATTTTACACTTTTTCTCTATTCTGCTCACACTCGCAATACAAATTCTCTATGCGTAAGTGAAACTGTGCTTTATCGCTCTTCTTCTCTTCTCTAATTCACAATTCGCATATCAATGCACTTCATACATCATGCAAAATGATACAGATGGTCTTATATATATATATATATATCCGCAATATAGAATTCAATTACACTTTGTCGGCTTCAATAGAACACAAAAATAATTACAACTGTCGGCTAGATCCTTAATTAAATATTTATGTGTATCCTCCAAAGTTGGTTAAGACATAGAGGGGACCCAAAAAAAGATGTACAAACACCAAAATACTTAAGTAATTTCTTTTCATACATCTGCGACATAATACATTCATGAAGTCGGCTCCAATACAAGAAAAACTGAGAATAAGCCAACCGGATCTTTTAACTTCCACATGAATTGATACGAGCCACTGTACTTCAGTAGTAACAAAGATAATATACCAAAAAAAAATTCCTGAGATGTGCGACATAAAATAATAACATGAAATCTTCATACAAATCGATGAACACTCTGTTCTTCTTGATTAATCCTCAATTTGTCTGTCAGTGTGATCAAATGATAGCATGAGTATCTGATCATCAATTGGAGTTTCCATCAATGAAAACATCAAGTGATATTGTAGTGTCTCTTGCCAACAGTTTATTGTTTCAAACATTGTGTAGGCATGATTTTATATATACATTCATCGACCTAGCTAAGGCCTCGTATATATGTATATTTTTTTGTATTATGAAATCAAACATGTTATTTGATGATGTACCTAACATTCTCATTTTTTATGATGATATATATGATATATACATGTTTTTATTTGGCTCCATTATGTGGTATGTGATGATTATGGATAATGATGGATGATTATACATTTTTTTGTAATTTTTTTATGTATGCATATGATGTGGATGGATGGATGGTCTATTATATATATGATGGATGCTGATATCTTATATATTTAATGTATGATTATACATGATACATGATTTTTTTATTCCTTTACTATGATCATGATATGTAATGACAAAATTGTGGATGCAGGATGGATGTGGTACTAATGATATTGTGATGTAGGATGGAGTTATTAGTTAGGAGAAATGTTGAATGATGGATAGAAATTTGATGTTGTTAGTTACTAATGAGTTCTTTTTGATTTGCATAGAGGCTTCATATCTTTAACAATCCTTTTTGATGTAGAAAATAGATATGAAGCACCAGGGTATTGATAACCAAGGTGGCTTTGTATCCATTGTGTGGACTTTTACTCGGAATACAAAGAATATTCTTGCTCATACCAGACATACGAAAACCCTGTTAGGATATATGGTTGAGTTGTGTCAAAAAAATTCGGACCAGTTACATAGAGAGGTATGAAATACCTAACATGCAACTGCTACACGAAATTTCTCAAAACAACTTCCATACACAAAACAAAAGAAAGCATTCACTATGGTAGTATCACAAAAACATATTACAAACAAAACTAATAAAAATCAATATTTAATACGTCCATTCCTTCTTCTCTAAATCCTTATGGACATCCTTGAGAGATCTTGGGAATGTGGTATTATGATAAATCAAAAAGATAAGACTATAAAAAGATAAAAAAATGTTTCAATATCACTTGCCATAGTTGTTGTTGATGTTTTTGTTGTTATCTAGTGTTGATGATGTCTATCGTAAGAATGTTTTATCAGTTAATACATATCTCAGGATGTTGTTGGTATGATTTTCAAGTGGGTATGGTAGTCTATACTTAGGCATTGTTTTCTCTTGATATTTGTCTAATCGTTTCAATCTTCTCTTTGGAATTTTTGATTTTGATGTTTGTTTTGTTTGTTTGTAAAATTCAAAGGGTGAGTGTGACAATTTTTTATTAGGGATGAAAAGTTTTATTACAGTTGGTGATGATGGGGGGTAGAACCTTTTTGATTTTATGGGTTTATTCAATGTTTTTTTTGTTTTCAGGGGACTAACCTAGGGCCTCATGGGCTCATAAAAGATAATCCTTACCTACTTTGTACACGTAGAGGCTCGTAGTTTTCTTGCTTTGATGTGAACATGTTTTTGGTCTTTTCTATTTTTTGGATATTTTTGAATTTTGAATTTTCGACCAAAATGAAAGAAAGTATGATAGATACCTATGGGGACTGACCTAAGGCATCATGGGCTCATAATCCTTGCCTACATTTTACATGTAGAGACCACGTAGTTTGATTGGTTTGACTCAAAGCATAACATGTTTTTGGGATATTGATGTTTTGAATTTTGTTTTTTTTTCTAGATGTTTTTGAATTTTTAATTTTTTACCATGATAGGATTTACAAGAATTCAATCCACTACCAGTTTCAGGAAGTTTCCCCCAGTTCGAGATAGGATTTTCTTTACTACGAGAGGTGGATGTTGATGGTGTGCTAGGTTCAATACTTGAACAGTTATCGAGTCATGGTTGGATACATGTTTTATTATGGGAACAAATGGGTGGATGCTTTAACTAGTGTTGATAGATAATGATGCAAGTCTTATTCAAATGTAGCATTTGTTTGCCAGGTTTCCACTATGGTACCTTTTCTAGAAGTGCCACAAAGTGGTTTTCACTTAAAGAACATTTTATTTCTCTTTACTATTTTTCTTGCTTTTTAATTTTTTTTTCTTTTTTATCCTTTTTTGTTTTTGGATTTTTACCCTTTTTCCTAGGGTACTCTGACATGTTTCAAGTATAGAACTTCTTGAGATGGTTGTTGTTCAACGGTTCATCTAAATTTTCCCCTTCAAGAGTCACGAATTGATAAGCCCCAAAGCCATAGCTTCTTTTGATGATGAATGGACCTAACCAATTGGGTTCAAACTTACCATTGCCATCTTGATTCAGTTGCACCTTCTAATTCTCTTTGAGTACCAAGTCACCAACCTAAATTTTTATTTTTTTTATCTTTTTATTATAACTTTGTTTGATTTTATTCTGATAAACCTTAAGATGGTTTAACACACTCAAATTCCTTTCATCTAGGAGTTCCAACTCATTCAATATGGACACTCAATACTCTTCATTTCTAACCATGCCTTTTAGTGATATTCACAGTGAGGGGGTTTCAAATTTGATAGGTAAGATAGCTTCAAATCCATAGACCAAGGAAAAGGGTATGGCACCTATAGGTGTATGGATACTTTTTTGATAATCCCATAGGGCTAGGTTCAATTGCAAATTCCAATCACGGTCAGCATCATCAACAATATTTTTTAGTATCTTCAGGATGGTTTTGTTAGATGCTTCAGCTTGACCGTTTCCTTGGGGATAGTAGGGCATGGATAATCTATGTTGGATAGACAACTATAAACAAAGCTCTTGGAGATATTGGTTTTTGAATGGGGTTCCATTGTCTATTATAATGGTTTGGGGAATTCCATATCGACAAATCAGATAATTCAAGATGAACTTGGATATCTATTTTCCTATGATGTAGGTTAATGGAAATGCTTCTATCCATTTTGTGAGGTATTATGTTGCAGTAATAATGAACTTATGTGCATTTGATGAAGCGGGAGAGATCTTACCTACCAATTCTAATCCCCATTATGAAAAATTCCATGGTGTTATGATAGGTCTCAACTCCTATGTTGGTGTGTGAACAAGGTCACTATGTTGTTGACACTGATGGTATTTTCTGGAATACTTAATACATTATTTTTTCATGGAGGACTAATAGTACCCTATTCTTAGTAAATTTTGTACTAGGTTAGGTCTACTAGATTGGGACCCACAAATGCCTTTGTGTACCTCTTGTAAGGTAGTTTGTGCTTCTTCTACATTAAGACATCAGAGTAACATACCATCTAAACTTCGACGATATAAGGTGTCTCCTAGGATTGTGAATCGAGAAGTCCTACGGGAAAAGGTTTTCTTTTAGCTTGTTGTTAAGTCAGGTGATATGATACCATTTTGGAAACAATCAAATATATTGGTACCATGGTGAATTGGGACCAACAACAACACACACTAGTTTTGATTCTAGAATATCAAACATTGGTATGAGCAATTGTTCCGCAATGAATTCATAGTTAGGAATGTTCTGTGAAATATCGAGAAGTGAGCCTATCATTCCCATGGTGTCGATTGCTCTATTGTTGATCCAAGGAATTTGTTCAAAGATGATGATGATGAATTATTGCTTGAAACTATCCACCATTATTTTATATGGCATCAATTTTTCATCCTTTGTTTGATACTCATCATTTACTTGCTTGATTACCAGTTGAGAGTCTCCATAAACCTATAGTTCTTTGATCCTCCATTATATGACCATTTTGAGTCATGTGATTAATGCTTCATACTCTGAGATGTTTTTTGTATATAGGAAAGAAATTATATATGCCTTAGGTATACTATCTCCCTATGGTGTGATAAATAAAATACCTACTCCTAAGTCGTGTTGAGTGTGGAACCCATCAAAGTAGAAGGTCCAACGGCTTGTCTATTTTGTTAGTAGTATGCTTTCATCTGGGAACTCTTCTGTGAGAGGTTGGTGATCTTCCATTGGTGATTTTTCTAGTTTTTCTACTATGATCTATCCCTTTATGGCCTTTCTATCCACATATTCTATGTCAAACTTGGTTTTTTTTAATGAACCAAACTTGATCTCAACAATTATCTATGAACTTTCCAAATTCAATGGTCAATAATTGTGAGGAAATGCCAACGAATAGGTGAAAGCTTACTAGGATTTCCCTCTACACTTCAGGCTTTGAAAGACCCAAGAGGGTGATCCTTACAATGTACCTTATGATACTCTTGTTCCAATTACTATGGACATTGTAAATAATAGATTCATTCTCATATAAATAAAAATTAGATGAAATCCTTCAATAATATATATAATTCTCTAACGAATAATTTCCTAAAGCAAAGAATGGACGACCTTGCATTAAACTCCAAACAATTTAGAGTGAATGAATGATATTATTTATGAATTGGTTCTTTGAAAGGTAAGGTTGACTCAATGACTTCAAAGTTAACCAAAGCAATAGAACAGTGCCTTATCCATGGGTGACGAATTCATATTTGAAT
Source organism: Sequoiadendron giganteum (assembly GCA_007115665.2). Taxonomy (NCBI): domain Eukaryota; kingdom Viridiplantae; phylum Streptophyta; class Pinopsida; order Cupressales; family Cupressaceae; genus Sequoiadendron; species Sequoiadendron giganteum. The sequence continues at coordinate 298,678,735 of CM021102.1, forward strand.
CCCAAACTATTATGATACTGCATTATAGTAAAACAACTCAAATATTCCATAATAGAAACTACTTATCAAATCCTTATACCTAATCATACGAACCCATGATTTCATCAGAGTATTTTAATTAATTCCTTGAATTAAAGCAAAGATATAATCATACATTCAACCAAAACCCAGTTGAAGACTAATAAAAATATCCTTGATCATTTCACTAATAATTCATATGACAAAATACAATAGGAGAGAATTTTCTTCAGAATTTACACTTTCTCATTCAAATGCTAGTACTATTATAAGACCATTATTCCTATTACAAACTCAAATTAAGACCTAAGACTCAACTCTAATTCTATTTATTTGTGCTTGTATTTCAAAATTCTTTACAAGAGATCAAAAGATCTATCAGCCAAAGACCCATACAATTGACCTTGAATTCCCTTTTATAAGCATAAGGGATTAAACAAGCTTCAGGCCAAATTGTACATTTTTTCACATTTACATTTGACATTCATTTCAATTTCATTTCAAAATGTCCCAAAAGTAGTTATATTTGCATTTTGAAAAGGGGGAAAATAATATGAGACAAAATATCCCCTGCGTATTGTTGAGGAAGATAATTCTCGCCCTCCAAAGGGCATCCTTTATTATTGTAGCAGCATCAACCATGACCTAAACCTCCTTTCCAGGTGCACTTCAAAATGTGGACAAAACATAAAAGCAATAGAAAGAAGAGACTCCACATCCATGTCAGGATACATGCCATCACTTGATTGAGAAGATATAATTTTTACAATACTTTATCAAAGTCTTAATCTATAAAATTTTCAAGCCATGTATTATATTCTTCCTCAGTGGGACATTGCATATCTAGAAACTTCTACACCTTATTATTGTGTTGATTGTACCTTCCCTCCATTAATATTCGAGCCTCTTTTACAAACACATCCATACTCACCTCAATCCATGTCATGTCATCAACAACAGTATTCAACATGATATAATCTATGAGGCTGATTGCTTTCTTAAAATGTGGGAGAAGACTTCCCAACTAATTATTCTAGACACTAAAATCCTTCAGCTCCCATTCATCACTTAGTATTTTAGGCATTCCATTCCCCTTCATGTCTTTGAACATCTTTAGCTTACCTTGGAGCTGAACACCAATCCTACCATGATATGTTGATATCTCACCCAATAGGTCTATTGCCTTCAAAAAAATTGGAATGTTTGTTGGAGCTTCAGGATCATCCTTCATATTTGGCATCATCTCCTTAAGTGCTCCAACTCATGCACTCCATTTACTCCAGTCATTATGAAAGGCATTTTGAACTTTACTATACCTCTTGTGGGCTTCATGAATGCTCTTGTATGCTTCCCAAATAGTATCAAATTTTTGCACCAATTTGGAAACCCTATTCTTCAGAATATCATCAAAAATACTATTAGCAACTTTGGAAGTTTCCTCTTTAGCCTTTTTGACATTTTCCTTTTCAACTCTCAACTCCCCTTTTAACTGACAAATTATCAATGCTAAAGTCTCCCTATCTTGAGATGATAACTCTAAGGAAGAAGAATAAGGGGAAGGAAATGCCTTCACTTATGGACCTGCTTGTGCATTAGCCCTCATATTTTTATATTCATCTAGGAGAGTGTTGTAGTTGTTCAACAATTTATCATACTTTGTCTATGAAATTTGTGTAGTATATGCACTCGACATGGTAGCGTGCACAGTCAACTTAGAAGCTTGGATGGGAGTAATTCTTGTATCTCTCTTCAATACAACCGTACCAATGAACTCCTCAATTGACTTCACCACCTTAGGTTTCCCTATATTGGTTGTCATTGAACAAATTGCAAGGGTATTTGGGACTGAAACCAAAACCAAAAACTTGATTGCCAAAGTGTTCTTTAGATGCAAAGGCCTCTAGATCCTTTTTGATTGCATCAAGTGCAATGGAAAAAGTGAGATTCCACCCCAATAATAACATCACATCACTTTATTTGACAATCTTTCTGGCTTCAACATGAGTGATTATTGCTATTTCAGTCATTACATTTTCCTCCTCTGGCTTTTTTTCCTCCTTTTGTAGTGAGGGATCCACACTGGCCTTGGCATCTTCAATTCTCTTTTTAATTTTTTGGCTCTTAAACTGGATGACAAACTCTTTGAATTCCTTAGTTTAAACAAATAAATCATCAACAATAAACTTTGCATAGGCTTTGACCCTGACATCATCTTCAACTCCTTCATCATATTCCCCCTTGACAATTCTATCCTCTAGAACATAAGGGTCAAGAGCATCTCTTATTGGAGGGGAATGGAACCTCTTTTCCACCTCTTGATCACTTTGCACATGCTCAACATATTTCTCTTCTCCAATTAATCAAGTAGTTGAGTACTCAACTAAAGGGATAACCCCTTCACCAACCTCCAAAGGTTGTTCCTGAATATCTTGAGCCTCTTGTTTCTCTTTGAATGCTTGATCCTTCTCTATGGCCTCCTTGACCTTTACAATGAATTCACCACTTTGATAATCCTTCAATTTGGTCATGGCCTACTCATAAGGATTCCCAATTTCATCATAGGGGCTGACATAAAATTAATTTATCTTCATTATGTCCTCTTCAATATCACAGATGGAAATCCACTCCTTCTTCCTTGAATTCATTGTAGCATACATTGACAATTTTTTTATTATATCATCAGTATGTATAAAATGGTGGGAAAACCCGAATAAACCTTTTCCTCTCTTCTCAACATTGAAAATCCCCTCGGGATCATAATTTCTCACCTCATCCATTGGAATTCTGAGGTTACTCAAAATTATTCCAAACTTATCATAACCCTCCTTGGTAGTAGCAATGAAGTAGCCAAAAGAATACTATGGGCTTATCACAGAACCCTTTTTGTTGTTTATTAATTTCTCTTTTTCCATGTTGTCCAACTACCACATGATTTCCATAAAAGACAATTTATCATAAACATATAAAGGTAGGAAATGAGGTGCAACCCTGACTCCATAAACTCTTATCAGAGTGTAATGGGAATGCAAGAACTAGTCACCCTAATTAAGACCCTCTTTTGATACTTCTCTAAGCTCATGTGGGTGCAGAATCTCCTTAATGACCCTTGAGACTTTGGTACACAGGTTTTTCACCCAAACTCTCTAGGACACCGACCTTCAAAACATTACAAAAAACAATATAGTCGAAATGCGGGCAATTTTGACCCCAAATAAAAGTCCACAGTTGCATAGGAAAATCATTTCCCTCATCATCTTTCTGACTCAACTTCATACACTTCTTCCATTTCTCCTACCCTAACCATAGAATCATATTCATCGATAAAGAATAATGGGAAAAGACAGAGGTTCTCTATCATCCTTTGATTCAATCAACCCCTTATGCATTTGTTCAACAATATAGGCTGCATAGTCAAATCCCCTATTTGAATTCCAATTCTGAATGTCAATGATCATTACCAACAATGCAATGGGTATCCTTTCATCAAATTTGTGAGCTAATACTTGATCTAGACAGTAGTATGTTTTCTTGAAGTAGTTTTCAAAATCATCACAGTTGAAAGGCTAAAGATCCTTGGGTCCAAAAGATACCTTATCTCCTTTCCTATGCCTAGGAAGCACATGACTTTTGTATCCATAGTTATTATGCTCATACTCATTGCACAATTCAGAAAATTTAATGCCGATAGCAGCATTAGGGTTTAACTTAAAAAAATCCACAATTTTGTCTCTGGTTATGTCAACAATTGGGGTTCCATTCTCACTCTTGATTGTTTTATCCCTATCATTTTAATTCTTCGATAACTCTAGCATCAAGTCAACCTCAACAAAAAAATTAGGCACTGCCAACCTCCCAAGGTTAAAAACCCATAGATGATGAGTTGGAAATTTGGCATACCACCTATTGAAATCATACAGGAAAAACTCCAAACCACTCTAAGGTAATGAGAACTCTCCAATCCCAATAGCATTATCAATTAATTTTCTTGTCATGACACCTTTTCCCATAGGCCGTTTTCAAATCTATTTTCCTCCCTCATAAATATCCTGAGATTCACCCTCCATGAACCTAGTGTAATCTCTTTTCTCTGTTTTCTTCTTTGTAGTACCCTCGAAGACTTCTTGTTTTGGTTTTAAAACCCTAGCCTTTTTTTAGGTTTACCCCCTACTCTCGAGGATTCACTAGGTTGACTCATGGTTTATAGCTAAATTTTATGAATTCAACTTATGAACGAGGGCTTACTATTTTATGTTCTCAAGAAACCAATTTGCAAAATACAAATAGAAACCCTCCCGTATTTTACCCAATCTCTACCAATTTCTATGAATTCCCACAATATCAAAGCTTTTTTTAAATCCTAATCCCCTAGATTTTATTGAACTAGCCACTTGTTTTCATAACCAGCTAAATTAAATCAAAATTTACATATAGAAGTATAGATATTACTTAGCCGAGAAAATATTGACTTCAATGTCTCTACAACTTCTTAGCATGGATTCCTCATGTCCTCTTCTTTAAACTTGACCAATTATTTTGCTTCAAACACTTGCAATTGTGAGGGAGAAAAGGACCAACTACCTCCTTTATGGATCAAGAATGGAGCGTCTTCACCATTGATGCCTGAAAGAAAGCTCGTGCGAGTGAACTGACACTTAGTTTTTTGAGTTTGAATTATGGTGGTTGATCACTTTGATTTAAAACAACATCCATGGTCCTCCTTCATCCTCACACTTTACTGCCTTTTTCTTTTAGCAATATACCTTGATGTTGCCATGTTGCCCCTTTTTCTTTTATCACTTTGTTCTTTGAGACCATCACTCATCGCTACTTTGTCTTTTGCCTCCCTGAATGGATCCATGATGCAAAAGAAACCAACGATGGGAGGAATATTCTATTGAATATCCCTAATTCCCCATCGCTCATCACCAATGTGTTCTACGTGCTTCAAAATGTAACTGTGATGCCTTGAGGTAACGTGATGGGCGCAAGTCTTAATCCTCAAATCGCTCATTGCTAATAGGAAATCCCTTTAGAAAAAACTTCTACTGATGCCTTGGACCCTAGTGATGAGAACATATATTAGCATTTTTCATTTCTCATCACTAATTCATTTAACAACAGTTGAATCACATTAGCGATGGAAGAAACTTAGTGAAGGTTTAAGATTTAGCCATATGTCTTAGCAATAATATCAATGGTTATGTAGACGTCACTCTCATCAACAACTTGAGTGCAGATGGATCATTGATGCAACATTAGAACTGAAAACTTCATCACTCATCACCAATATGGAATGGAAAGAAAGATCAATGTGTGATAGGCAATGAGCCAGCGATGCAAAGGACCATAGTACTATCATGTATTGTTGATTTGAAACTTGAAGTATTTGGGAGATCAACAATACAAAGGTTACCAAAAATACAAGGGAAATACTTCACATCATGTATCGTTGATATGAAACTTGCAGCCCTTAATCCATCTGCGATGCAAAGTAGGGTAGCAATACAAAGGAGCAAAGGTCCATTGCTCATCGTTGATTCAATGCTAGCAGTCACAAGGCTATGCATGATGAGTAATATGTCGAGTGATAAGCATAAACTTAAGTTAGAAAATATTACACATGATCATAAGTTGTTTTAAAAAGGGGACCGACTAGGAGCATGAGGCGAATAGACATATATTTCGACCCATAATAAAAACCTAGGATAAAAGATGATTTAAAGGAAAATAATAATATGGGAAATATTTCAAGAAGGTCCTGAGACAAGAACCCTAGACATAAGGGACCGGTGAATACATGTGCACTAAAGACTCAAGTTGTTTTTAAATGACCGAGAACTGACCATAGTAGGTCAAAGGGAAATTAGACCAAAAGAACAAGGATCAAGATGAAGGAAAATACACTAAGAAAAACAAAACCCACATATCATAAAACCCTAAACCCTTGTGATATAAACCTCAACTAGTGAAAAAGAACAAGGCCTAATGAGATAACCAAACAACTTCTCAAGTCATTGGAACATGAAATTTTGTATGTTCCACTAGTGGCTTCGATTGGGGATGCATGCCTCTTGTAGGCATGGCAAGATTTTAGATCTCGTGGTGAAGCAGACCAAGCACAAAGAAGACCTAGAAACAAGGGACCTACCCAGACAAGGCAAGAAGACCAGACCAAACCAAACCAAACTTATGTACAAAATATACAGGACTTTACAATGTACATGGAGCATAACATATTTCAAGAGAAATATGGCTTCAAGAACTATCCATGTATTGGCAGTTCAAGGAGTTCACCTGTCCAACTTTGGAGAAAGTAGGAATCCTCACCATGTGTATTTTCTATCAAATAAGGGCCAAACAATAAATGGTAAAACTTTTTATGCTTTCCCTTATCTTTAGCCCTGGAATTCCACATTAAAACCATACTCCCTACTTCAAAATTTTGTATTGAAGCTCTTTTGTCATATAGGTTTTTTATTTGCATTTGTAGTTTTACATTATCCTTTTGGGTTTCTCTTCTCATCTCATCCACTTCAGTTAGGGCTTCAATTTTTTGTTTCATCTCATCACATAAATCACCATCATATTCTTGGACGAACTTATACATTTTCATCAAATTATTTTAAGGAAATATTGTAGCTATACCATAGACTGGGTTAGATGGAGAATGTCTAATTGCCTTCTTTACTATTACCCTATCTTCCCATGATGTCAATTCTTTAGTTTCAAATCCCAGGCTCTCTTGTTCTTCTCAATCACTCTCTTGATGATCTTCATAAGGCTTTTATTGCTTGATTCAGCCTGGCCATTGCCTTTTGGATAATAAGGGGATGAATAAGATGCTTGGATTCCATACTTATTACAAAAATATTTAAACTCCTCAGATCTGAATCACATAGCATTATCTGAGACAACTTTCTCAAGGACACCAAATCTAATGATTATATTTTCCAATAAAAATTCAGTCACCACTTCCCTTGTTTCTCTTTTTATAGGGATTTCCTCTACCCATTTGGTAAAGTAATTAGTAGTGACTAAAATTTATGAGTTTCCACCACTAGACTTGTCTAATATTTCTCCTATGAAATCAATGCCCCATTGTTGAAATGGTGCTTGAATTGAGATAGGCCTCAATGACAGATTTCCTAAGAACTTTAGTTTCCCAAAAAAACTTTGGCAGGCATCACATGCTTTCACTAATTTATGTACATCCTTAAAAACTGTAGGCCACCAAAAACCTACACTTAAAACCTTATGATTAGTAGTTTTAGCCATGTAGTTCTCTCCACATACTCCATTATGCATCTCACCCAAAAGCTTAGTAGCTTGTGTATTATCAACACATTTCAACAAAAATCCATTAGGGCTTCTCCACCACAATTCATCATTGATGATCACATACTTTATTGCCTACAATTGAAAGGTCTCTTTTCATTATCAGCCAAACCATCTGGGCATTGCTTTTTTTGCAAATATTGGACAATGTTCTTATACCACTCACAAGTCTACATGTCACAAATTGGTGCCAACTTTGCAAAATCCACTTGATTTACTTGATTAGCATCCAAATTAGTCTCAGCCATTAACTTAGCTAATCCTTGGCCCCTAACCAGCTTAGTGATTTGAATATCAATATTGAACTCCTAGATTCTATTAATCCATCTGTATCTTTTACTCGTGGCTTCCTATTGAGTAAATATGTCTTTAACTACAACACTAGGAACATATGCAATGATCATTGCTACCACAAGATATATTCTAAAATTCTTGATTTCTCTAACTAGTGCATAAGCCTATTTTTCTATGAAGTTGTATTTGAGCTCTACATCTTGCAAGGACTTGCTGAAAAATACTATTGGTTGTTCATAACCTTCATCATTTTTATATAGAAAAACTCCTACAACTGTGTGGAATGAAGCAAATGAGAAAAGATGAAAAGGCTTTGAGAAATATGGGGATTTCAAAACTAGGGATTCTTTAATAGCCTTTTTGATACTTTAAAAATATTGTGTAGGCTCTTCAGTCCACACTACCTTTTCATTTTTCTTGAGCTTTTTAGAGATAGGATGGGTAATCTCTATAAAATTTGTTACAAACCTTCTTATGAAATTTATCTACCCAAAGAAAGACTTAATACCTTTGACATTTTGGGGCTAAGGGATCTTTTCTATTGTAGCTACATGTTCTGGATCAATTCTAACTCCTTTAGAAACAATATGCCCACGTAACTTCCCTTCTTTTACTCCAAACACACACTTCTTTGGATTCAATGAAATCCCATACTCTAGTGCCTTCTTAAAAACCTTTTCCAAATACATACAATGATCCTCTTCTTTCTTACTGTATGTGGTCAAATCATCCTAGTAAACAACTAGAAATATGTCTAAAATCTGCAAAGGCCACATCCATGGCTCTTTGAAAGGTAGCCCTTGCATTTGTCAATCCAAATGGAATTCTTACATAGACATATGTGCCCCATGGTGTTGTAAAATTTATCTTGTATTTCTCAGATTCTTTGACTATAACCTGATTGTAGCCTGAAAAATCAATCCATCATGGATAACAGCTCACAGTCAGTTATCTTTTGTAACATGGTTTCCATGTTAGGCAGTGGGTAATTATCCTTCAACGATGACACATTACAGTTTCTAAAATAAACACAGACCCTGATGTCACCATTCTTCTTCCTAGTCGGAACAAGATTTGAAACCTAGGTTGAATGTTTGATGGGCTTAATGATCCCAACATCCCTCAATTTTATAAGTGCTTGTTTCATTTTAGGTTTTAGTGTGGGATTTATTGGTCTCTACTTTTTCCTGAAGGGATTTACATCTATCTTCAAAGGTATCTCATGCTGAAATAACTCTTCTCTATATGCCTTCGGGTCATCATAAGACCATGAAAACACATGTCTGTATTTTCTAAACAAAGCAATCAACATTTCTTTGACCTGAGGTTTCATCCTTTTTCCAATTTATACCTTTTAGGAGCATTCTCTGTACCTAGATTTACTTCTTCCAAATCCTCCTTGTGGGTGGACATCTGTTTAGCATTTCCTCTATCAATGCCATCATATACCCTCTCTAATGCAACTAATCCTTTTGGAATCTTATTTATTTTCAATTGAAAGGTCTCATTTCCAAATATTGTTTCCTTGCCATCCACTTCCTCCACAAAGGTTCCAAAATCAATTTTTGACCCTCATATTCATCTACTCATTGTAGGAATCTCAAGATATCCTCATCATCATTAAACACATACCAATTCTTTATGTTGTAAAGAACTGGATATTTGACTTGCACTTGAAATTTTGAAATGCCAAAAAAAATAATATCATTTAGCAAGAGGGAAATATTGGCAAATAGATCCGCCATTTGATTATTGCTCTTATCCAACTAGTAAATACCAAAGGCACCAAACTGCTCAATTGAGTCCCAGACAACATTTTTATACTATCTTAGCCTAGTATTTTTTTATGCGTACTTTTCCCTAACTTGAGAAACAACAAATTTTGAATCTCCAATAACTCTTAGCTTCTTAATTCCATGTTTCTTAGCTAGTTTTGCCCTATTAATAAAGCTTCATATTTAGCTACATTGTTTGTGCATGCAAATAGTAATGAAAATGAGAACTTAAAAGTTTTACCACTAGGAGAGATGAGTATCACCTCTACACCAGCTACTTCCTTTGAGAAAGCACCATCAAAACGCATATTCCATAATTCATCATTGTTGGCTTGCCGTAGTACTTCTCTCTCAAGGGGTGCAAGTTGTTTTTCTTCCTCTTCTTGTAACTCTTCAACCCTAAAGTTATCCATACCGGTATCTACAAAGTGAATTCTATCTTCTTCTTCCACAAATTCAATCATATGTGGGGCTATTGATGTCCTTTCCTTTGATTGGGAATGTGGCAAAGGACATGTCACACTACATGTCATCTCCCATGGAAGCACTCCACTTTCTTGACAATAGCATACCATAATTTGGTGGGATATCCACCACAACTATGCTCATTACAAACTCCTTATCTCGAAAGGCATCAAGTCTACATGGGACATCCTTAATCACCCCTATGATTGGGATTTCTCTTGAATCCATGGCATAACATTTTCCATAGGCACAATTGATCTTCAATCCCATTTCCTTCATTATCTCTACCGGCATGATATTAGATGAAGCTCTTGAATCAATCATGCAGTTTTTTAGAAGCTTGCCATCAACAATCAGAGTTACATAAAATGGATCAATATTACTTGGGAAAGTTGTGATAGTACTACTCAAATAAATCTAAGGGATCTCACCAATGTCTCCCTCCATTACCTCTTCACTCACTTGAGGTTGAGTAGACACCCTTTTATCATCACAAGCCTTAACAACACCATTAATCAGGGCTACTGCCTTCTTCTTATGCTCATCAATTCTCATCATTTCCATTAATGGAATTGTCACCTTGACTTGAGAAAGTAACTGAAACATGTCAACTGGAATATACTTGGGTGGTTCATGAGGGACTACACTCTGCTCTCCAATCTTGTCCTTATGTGGCTCAGACTTCTTCTCAGTCTTGTTTTCTGATTTCTTTTCTTGATCTACATTTGAATTTTGATTTTTTTATTTCACAATAGGAGAAATGGCCTCACCAGACTTCTTAGTTGCATTATCTTTCTTGGAAAAAATCTTAGGTCCCTTACTTTCCTTGGCTTTTACCTCTTCCTTTTTAAACTTGGCCAATTCTTCTATTTTAGTTCCCTATTTCTTTGCATTTTTCTCTTTCATGAATATTCTACTTGGCTTACCTTGGTCACAATTCATAACGTTGTTCCTCAAATTATGAGCATTTCTAGTTTACACTACCAATGTCATTTTCATTTATTGATACTCTTCATCAGAAGGTCTTCCCAAGGACACGTTCATTTCATCTATTTCCATAGCACAAATGTTGTCCTCAACCTCTTCATCCTCATCAAGGAAAATTTGTTGATGATAAGTGTTTGATTTATATCTTTGACAATCAACATCCACTTCCTATGAATCTTCTTATGAAGAACATTCCTGATCAGCAAAATCTTATTTTTGCATAAGTACATGTACTTCCACATCATTTCCCTCTAGTGGCTCATAATTCTCTGACTAGTTTTTTTCTTCTTCGAACTATCTTGCCACTGAGCATGTTTGAGAGGCATGAGGTAGTTGGAAAACAATACACCAAGGTGTTTCATTAATGAAATTCATAGAGATTTTATATAAAGGATTAGGGGGAACAATTTTTTGTGTGTTCTTCTGGTTATTCTAAACTGGCTTTCCATTATGCCAATTGGTATTGTAAGGATGGTCTTGCAACCTAGGAAGTCTTTCATTTTTCTAAGAAATTGTCTTGTCACTTGTAAGACCCTTCTCTTGCCTTGCAAGTCTGTAGCTAATATATTTCATAGAGCTTGCAACTTTATCAATCTTGTCTTCAAGAGAAGACCCTTTCTCTGTAGAATGCTTGTCTTCTTTCTTTGGGTTTTTCAAGATTTTAACATCATCCCTTCTCCCAACTTTATTTGATTCTCGACTATTTTTTTCAATATGAACGACCATCTTGAATGGCTATCTCAGGTTTTGAGGCTTCTTATCTTGCAAGAGAGCTTATTTTTGCATCAAATACATTATAATAGTTAACCAAACACACACTATCATTAAGTCTCAAATCAAGAGTTTATATGTCCACGGCCTTCTGAAACCTTGTGTTGAAATCAACAATTGTCTCATTTGAAACCTTAGAGATGTTGAATTCATTGAGCAAGAACCTTGAGTCAGTCTTATCACCGTACTGCTCTCTAAACACCCTCTTTAATTATTCCCAAGAACCAATAATCTCAACTAGTAAAGACCTATACCATTCTCTGGCATCTTCAGTGAGTGATTGCATGAAAAGATTCATCATAACATCTTCAGCCTCCACCTCAAAATCATCCATGACATTTACAAATGATTTCAGGTGATTGTCACCACTTATTACATTATTTCTAGAGAACTTAACCAAGGAAGGCCCAATATCCTCAAGGAATTGGTTTAGATAGACAAGTATTCCAACAAAACATAATTGTCGGTATCTATTCACTTGCATTGGCCTTCTGGTGAACTAATATCTCTGATCATTATGGGTTTCATTATCATCTTGATCACCAAATTGTTTGTTACCTTTCCCATTTCCACCTCCACCATTACCACCACTTCCACTCCCACCTCTAGATTGGGTATTCTTATTTTTATCACCTCCTCCACCTCCACCACCTTGACCTCCATTACCACCACCACTAGGGGTACTTCCACTAGAGTTAGTGCTATGTGATTGGGGATCAGGAATTGAATGTCTAGAGCTTGGGGATCCCTTATGCTTATAAAAGGGAATTCAACGCCAATTGTATGGGTCTTTAGTTGATAGATATTTTGATCTCTTGTAAATAATTTTAAAATACAAGCATAAATAAATAGAATTAGAGTTGAGTCTTAGGTCTGAATTTGAGTTTGTAATAGGAATAATGGTCTTATAACAGTACTATCATTTGAATGAGAAAGTGCAAATTCTGAAGCACATTCTCTCCCTTTGTATTTTGTCATACAAATTACTAATGAAATGATCAAGGATCTTTTGATTAGTCTTCAACTATGTTTTGGTTGAATGTATGATTATGTCTTTGCTTTAATTCAAGGAATTAATTAAAATTCTTTGATGAAATCACGGGTTCATATGATTGGGTACAAGTATTTGATAAGTAGCTTTTGTTCTAGGATATTTGAGTTGGTTTAATGTAATGTAGTATCACAATTTTTTGGGATGCTTAGTATGGTTACTGTCGTATTACAGTCTATTTCAAATTTGAATTTGTCACCCATGGATAAGGAACTGTTCTATTGCTTTGGTTAACTTTGAAGTCATTAAGTCGGCCCTACATTTCAAAGAATAAATTCATAAAGAATAACATTCATTCAATCTAAATTATTTGAAGTTTCATGTGAGGTCATCCATTCTCTACTTTAGGTGATTATTCATTGGAGAATTAGCTAGACTCTTGAAGGATTTAGTCTAATTTTAATTTATATGAGAATGTATCTATTATTGACAATATCTATGGTAATTGGGACAACAGTATCATAAGGTACATTGCAAGGATCACCCTCTCGGGTCCTGCAAAGCTCAAAGTGTAGAGGGAAATCCTAGCAAGCTTTCACCTATTCATTGGCCAATCCTCATAATTATTGACCATTGAATTTGGAAAGTTCATAAATAATTGTTGAGATCAAGTTCGGTTCATGAAAAAAAACCAACAAAACTCACTTAGTATCATCACCCATTTAGAAATCCTACTTGTTAGAGCTACTTTTTCCAATAGGTATTTTAGGGGATCTACTTTTGAGATCAAATTTGCTTGTCTATTTAAGATATAGTGTCTCAAATTTTGTGTTGTAAAGATGAAAAAGATACATGCTCTTTCTATGGGTGAATAGTTTAATTTGTAGCCCACCAATTTTTGATTGATATAGTAGACCACTCTTTCTTTATTATTATCATCTAGTTGTGCTATGAGAGCTCCTAATGCTACTTTTTTTATAGACACATAGAGTATCATTTCTTTATCTGGAATAAGAAGCATTAAGATTAGAGGAGTGATTAGATACTCTTTGACTTTTTAGAATGCTTGATCACATCTCCCATCCCATTTGAATGTGATGTCTTTGTGTACTAGATTGGTGAATGGATGACACTTGTCTACCAAATGTGCGATGAATCGCTTGATCGAATGTAGTTTTCCCTATTAACTTCTCAATTGTTTCAATTTCTTTGGAGGAGGCATTTCTAATATGGCTTTTACCTTTGCAGGATCTACTTCAATGCCTCTTCTTGATACTATGTACCCTAGCAATTTTCCAAATGTTACTATGAATACACACTTTTTTGGATTGAGCCTTAAGTTGTACTCTTTGAGCCTATCAAACACTTTAGCCAAGTTGATCAAATGGTCTTACCTTTTGATGGACTTTGTTAGTATGTCATCCACATAATCTTCCATAGTGGTATGCAACATATCATGATAGATTGTAGTCATCGCTCGTTGATAGGTCACTCCTACATTATTTAGACCAAATGGCATGAAATTCTTGCAGAAGGTGCCCCATACACAGGTGAATCTTGTTTTATGTTGATCCTCAGGAGATATCTTTATTTGATTATATCTAGAGAAATCGTCCATTAGTGACAAAATTTCATGTCTTGCCATTAGATCTATGATCATATCAATGCTTAGAAGAGGGAAATCATCTTTTGGGAAAGCTTTGTTTGAATCTCGAAAGTCTGTGCAAATTCTTATGCCTCCAGTGGCCTTTGATACTAGTACTAGATTTGATATCCATTCTACATAATCGATTGGTCTGATGAAGCCCACATCTAGCAATTTCTTTAGTTCTACCTTTACCAAAAGTGTTATCTAGGGATGCATCTTTCGTAGCTTCTACTTGATGGGATTAGCTCCAAGAAATACAAGTAGGTGGTGTAAGACCAATGTTGGGTCTAGCCCTGGCATGTCTACATATGTCCATGTAAATTTTATCTTCCTTTCATTGATGAACACTGAGAAGTTCACTTTCTCTTCAGGATCAAGTGGTATTGCATGATATGTGTTCTTTGGGTTCTCTATCGTGCCAACATTGATGGATTCAGCTTCTTCAACTAGGAGTGTCAACTTCTCTTGATATTCAGAAATAGGGAGATGGAATCCTCCATCTTCGAGTGCCTCAAAGAGGTTTTCACCCTTACATTCATCCTTTATTTTTCTCTTTTCAAGAGCCGATAGAGCCGCATCGTGGTTTTCTCTAGGGGATCTCATTTTATTTTTTACATTATCTTTTTCAATTTTATGACTAGAGGACACAATCTCCCCTTTGAAATATGTTTCCTATTTGAGTTCCATGATGAACCCTGCTTTATGATCTCCTAATGGTATATCGGTTTGAAGTCCCATAAACTCTACAATTGCTTCATTGTTTTGGAATTGATCCAAAATACGTGTATGTTGTTGTTGGTCCCAATCTATTAACTATGGGTAGCAAAGGGCTAGGATGTCATCGTTATCTGCAAATCTTACAAAATTTGTTGAAATGGTCAATATAGTTGTGGCATCATTTTCCCATTGAGTATCTAGTTCATCGTCGCTATATGTGATAGAAGAAAGAGAATCCCATTCATAATTGTTAGAGTTTGTTTCATAAGTATAGTCTTTAAATATAGGTTTTCTAGGTTGGGTACTAGGGACTATACTCATGCTAAAGCTTTCTGTAGATGCCAAAATCTGCAAATGGTTAGTAAACTCACAAACCAGCATGATAGAAACAAACATCCTTATGAAATATTGCATCTAGTTAAACATGCTAAATGAGACATTGAACAACAAGAAAAACTAAATAAAGCATATAAAACATGAATGCAAATCTCTTCCATAGTGGATTGGTGCTATCCTTTGTGTAGAAGGCAGCCCTTTTCCAATCCTTGCCAAGCAAATGAGATGATAGACAATGAGATGCAAAGTGAACTCATGTTGCCTATAATGAGGATGCTCCAAATTGTAGATGATAAAATGAGATAAAAGACATTGAATTTATAGGAGAGATTGAGAGAGGAGAGGCCAAGATTGAGAAATGTGGGACTAAAACCCAACAAATGAGAGAGATCCACTTGTCACAATGTGATTGGCTCATGATTGTTCAAGTATTGGCCAATGTGCCCATTTCAAATTTGAAAATGGCATTAAATGAATATGGTTGAGGGATTTGGGGGGAATTGTGATTGGCCAAAAAAGTCAAACATGAGAGTTAATGAGGGCATATTCCTTGGGAATATGACTTGTGAGGAAAATAGGGGTTTTAATAAATCAATTTAAATGATTTATTGTGCAAGTGGATGGGACATGGGTTAGTCTTAGCATTAATTAGGGATTTGACTAATTAAGCTAGTGATTAGTTGATTGTGACATTTGATTTGCTTTTTTGGATTTATTTTAAATCAAATGAGAGGAAAATGAATTTAATTAAATATGTATGATTTAACTAAATGAAGGGACTTTAGGAAGTTAATTAATTAATTTGACTTAATTAATTAGGAAGAAAACCTTACTGAATTAATTAAATTGGTTTATTTAATTAATAGATAGAATAATGTTCAATAAAACATGATTAGATGTATGAGTATATTTTGCATGTCTACATTTTGCCCCTTTTTGAAGCAATTTACTTGTTGCATTGGTTCAAAAAATGATGGCGCTGACATCGAAATTAAAAAAAAATCTGATTTTTTCAGATGCCCTAGCAAAAAGAAGTATTTTAGTACATTGCCCCCTCAAGAGATCAAGTGAAAAGATTGAGTTTGTTCCCGCAACAAAGAGATTCAAAATGATTGTATGGATGGTTACACTATATGATCTATATGATAATGATGATGTAAATGAGATGTTTGGAAAATGCTTAGAATAAAAAATTTATATTATCCTAAACAACTTAAATGATTATGAAAATGAGATGGATGATGTTGTCCTATGATGATATGATGTGAATATGCAGGATGCGGGATGGATGCAGGATGGATGCATTGTTAACGCGAAAGAGGATAGAAGAATGACAAGGATGAACCCTTAAATCGAAGAAGATGTAGAAGTCCACTAGTTGTCGAGACTTTATTGGATATGATGATGAATGATGATGATGTATTGCTTATCCAAGGATGGGAGAGATAAAGAGCATAACCTTCTTTATGTTTGATAGCACACATAGGTGTGATGCATCAAGGTATTAAGAACCAGGATGGCGTGGCACCTAGTGTGATGGACTTTGACACGTCAAATAGATAGGAGTACTCTTGTTCACACTTGACAAACATGACCTTATTCAAAATGTAGTTCAGATATTCTAGACATCTCGGGCCAAAACATAAAAAGGCAAGCCTTCTTATGTGGTCAACAAGACACCTAAAACATCTTTCCTACAAGAAAAACAAAGTACACATGATGAAGTTATTTTACAAGAATATCCAACAAGAAGAGCAGATAAAAAGATAATGATCATTGCTCCATTCCTTTCTCTCTAAACCTGTTTTATTTAGGCATCATCGAGAGGTCCTTGGAATGAGCGCAAAATAAGATAACTCTAAACAAGACCAAGATAAAGTAAACAGACAAGCTAATGTTCTTCATACCGCTAGCCAAGGCTAAACTACTGTGAGGTACCTAATGCTTATGTCCATTGTGGGAAGGATTCATCCTAGGACATGTAGTGATCAAGGTTTTGGTGGGACTTATTGGATGATAAGCTATTGATACTCCAATTTGATCAACTCGCTTGCTTACTGACTTAGACTTTTGAGACTCTGACGATTAGGGTGTTCACTTCTGAACGTGCTAGACTTTCTTCTGACTGACTCACCAAAGGACGAAGGTGACTGTAGACACGTAAAATATGCATACACCTGATTTTCATCATATTAACACTGTTTCATCTTGAATTATACTCTCAACTTATCAACACCTTTCATCCCTTAATTAAATAAGTCATTATTTATTTAATTAGGTCTTTCTCCTCTAGTGATTAAATTAATCTACTTTCTCGGTTCATTTAAATAATTCATTTTATTTAAATTAAATCATTAAATTCCTCCTATTAAATTAAACAAATTAAACCTTATTTGATTTAATCTAACATATTCCTCTTTGGTTAAATAAATCAAATCATTTATTTAATAAACCATTTCCTCTCAATTCTGATTTAAATTCATTCATCTATTTAAGTCTAAATTGTTACATCACCTAATTCTCCATTAAATTAATCAAAACATTGATTAAGTTAATCCTTCTCACTAAAATCCTCTAGAGAATCCAACTTGCACAATAAATCAAATACTTTGATTTATTAAATCTCTATTTTCCCTCACAAAGCATCAAAAGGGAATATTCCCTCATTTGAATTCAAAAAGGTCGAGTGGACTTGGTCCTTCCAACAAGGCATTGAAGGCCTCTTACATGTCCTTGTGAATTGAGCCAAGTGACATTAACTCTATTTCTCTTTCCCTCTCACATGTCACATTCAAAATTCAAATTTGAATCCAATGACATTTATCATGCACATTGACCAAAATATGTTCATTCCTCAACCATTCACATCTTGACAAGTGGCACTTGGCCATTGGATGATGAATGATCCCACATTGCTTATTTTCCTTCAATCTTCCATTTTGGAAATCTATAAATGAGAGTCTCTTCCTCTAATTCAATCATCCACAATTTGAGTAAACTTACTATACTCAACTTCTTTCTCAAGCATATCTAGTTTCATCCATTTCTTCACATTCTTAGCTAGGTTATGCAGATTTTTATCATGAAGCTTGATTGAATCTTCATCAAGGTGGATCACTCATCAAAACATCAACATTTACAACTAAGGAGTTGGGAAAGGGTTAATCGCAACATCTCATTGGCACCAACTCCCCCATGGGATCAAGAGTTTGCTTTGTTTAAATTAGGATTTCATGTATCTTTCATGTTGTTCTTCATATTTTCCTATTTTGAGCATTGTAAATGGATTTCATGGGGAATCCTTGTCTTAACTTGCATATTTAATCTAATTATGTGTTTGTTTCTCATGTTTATGTAGGTATAAGGATTGAGGTTCACATTTTGGCGCTAGAAGAAGGGCAAATCTCGAATTCAAATCACATTTTTTTCAAAAATTCCGTTGTTTTTCCATTTTTTTGGCAAGTTACAGGTCTGTGGTGCTGTATTGCACCACATTTGCAGGTGCGGTGCTATATTGCACCTCGTTAGTTCAAACTCCGCCGCACCCGCTAACTCCGCCGCACTTGTGCTCACTGGTTCTGCAGAGCACCACACCCAGAGAACCACACAGCGCTATATAGCATCGCACCTATTCCAAAGAGCACCGTGCGGTGCTATATAGCACCGCACTTGCAAACAGCGCCGCTCCCAAAGGGCGTCGCATATGATTTTTTGATTTTTCACTCAATTTTAAAATGACCGTATCTTGGTCATTTTTTAATCTTTTTCGAAGCTTTTTTTTTTGAAATGGGGTAGAATTTCATAAGCTATCCAATGGTATAGGTGTTTCTCAACTTTTATAGAGTTAAAAATTTCAAACTTTCAACTAATGTCAAAACACCATGAAACTTGGTCTAAATTTTAGGGTTTATATGCTTAATCTTTTATCTAACCCTCATATCTTCTTATTTATTGATTTAATATAACATTTGGAGCTTGTATTGCAGGTTTTAAAGGATCATGCAGCATAGAAATGAAAGAATAAAAAATTATCACATGATTGTAACAAGTATTTTTTAACACTTTGGGAGAAATTATAATCCCTTTCCAAAGATTTTTTTACTTTCATGTTCTTAGGACACTAAAATTTCTTTTGGGATTTAAAAAGAACAATACAAATGTTGCTTTCAAATTTTGCAAAAAAAAGGCTTAAAAAGTACTTTAGACAAATATACTAAATTTTGTTTAAAGGTTAATAAATTGAACAAGGCAAACTCACACTTCATTTGGTGATTAAAAAGAAGTCATCATTGCTTTGAGGTTTAAAATGAACAAATGTTTTCCATGTTTTGCAATCTTTTTTACAAGTTAATATCATTCAAAATGTGTATGCGCTTCTCTCGCGCTTCATTGCGATCTTGAGAATCAAAAACATTTTGGTGATATTAGGTTGTTAAAAAGATTGCCTCCACATTTCAATTTGGGCACTTAATAAATGAACAAAACATGCGAGTGTTCTCCTTTTATTTTTAAACAAATGTTGATCGAACTACAAATATTTTTATTCGCTATTGTTTATCTTAGAGGGCCTGCCTTGTGGGAAAAAGTAATCACCCAAGGGGACGACCCAACCGGGAACAGGCTAAAGCCAAGCGACTTCCACCCGGGATATAAGTGTGGATATTGGAATAAAGACCAATATCACGAGGATTATTCTGCGAGATGGATAGCAATGGACTCTCGCCGATGTTGGATAATCCCCCATGAACGGAATGCCCGAATTAGAACCCCTTGTTTAGAAAAAGGCCAAAACCTTGTCTATCTTGTTGGTGCAAAAGGTCATGTCCTTTGAAGCCGCCCCACATTATACATGTGGTCTTGTTGTGGAAATGGAAAGTATGCCATGGGAGATTCATGGGTACTAATGCTTAGTTGACCCGAATAAGTGAGTGTCATGGAGGGGAGCCAGTGTGGTCAAGCATTTAGCCATTCGCACAAGATATGCGCAGCTAGAATTATCCAAGTGGGAACCCAACAAGATATTGCCTCATCATCCTAAGGTTGTAAAAGTGTTTGGAAGGAATACATTGCTTTGGCTCTTGAAAACATTTGAAAACAAACATTCACAAGAACTTCAAATTTCAAACCCCTTGTGAGAAACAAATACCTTTGACAAATTTGGACACTCTTGCTTTCCCTAGGGATCATATTCCTAGAGGTTTCTAAGTGCATAAATTCTACCGTCATTTGTTTTCAACAAGGTTAAACATAAGGAACTTTTGCCCTATTTTCCTCGATTTCCACACAATGGACCTTGTGGGATGAGAATGAAAGCGGGACATTAGACACATAGTTTGAAAAGCATAATCAAGAAAGTGTGTGTGGTAAAAGGAATCGAACTTAAGCAAGATAAAAGACAAATTGAACCACACGTGTTTGTTCTCTTTTGGGTCATTTGGTTTGAATTACTTCTAGGGAAAAGCATGTTCTTCATCACCTTGGTCTTGTAAGTAAGTCCTCTTAGGGTCATCTAGGATCAAAATCATCACTTCATCCATCCAAAAATAAATCAAATTTCCATCTCACCAACAAATTTTGGAACCTTAGAAACATCATTTGTGCTAGACTTTTGGAAAATCAAAATCACCTTGTTTGACTTAATGCACCTAATCAAATTATCAATCTTCTTGAACAAATTTACCTCTAGGATAACACAACTTCCTGAGGTATACTAGTTCATGATCACTTTGATTGGCTTAACGCACTTAGCCAATTCATTCTCTTATGCAAGTTTTCCCTAGGATAACACAACTTCCTAGTGTTTACAAGTTCACCATCATCTCATTTGGTTTAATGCACCTAGCCATACTATCAAATCAAAACAACTCCTAAAGTCTAGCATTGATCCAAAGTTTCTAAAAGTTCAAAGCACCCGTATCACTCACCCTTTCATCTTTCATCTCATCATTGATCCTAATCACCTTAGAGGTTGACCCTCACAATAAGGTCAAAACACAAGAGGGACATGGAATTCAAACTCGACTCATACATCATGAGTAATGCAAGTCAACCAACCTATCCAAGTCTCACAATGCCAATTGATTATCAAAACTCACATTTATACCTGGAATCATTATCTTCTCCAAACCTCAAAAGTACAACGAATGTGAGTATGCCCAATCCAAAGTTTGGAAAACCTTTCCCAATGGTAGATTTAAATCCAAGTCCAAATTTGAAAATCTATCAACCAAATGCTCAATGCATGAGTTTTCCAAACAACATTATCCCATCAAATCCATACATGCCAAGTGCAAATTTACCAAACATGATCATTTCAAATCCATACTTGGTGAATTTTGGGATAGACACAATTTAAAATCAAACCAATGTTGTTCAAAATCCAAGCAATATGTTGACAACTCCATATGTTGATTCAAGTCAAGGTAACACCATGCAAAATCAAAGTTACCTAAATTAAGGCAATATGATTCTCAACCACAAAAATGTTCAAAGTCAACCTATAATGCCGAATCAAAACATCATACCAAATCATCTCATTTTTCCATTGGTATCACAACAACAGGTGGCAACCATCCAAGCAATCCCAACAATCAACATCATCCCCAACCCACCACCACCACCGTCGCCACCAAAACAAAACATGACAAATTCATTCTCCATCATGTTGCAAGATGCCTGCCAAAAGGCACTCCAAAAACAACAAGCTACACAAGCTCAAACCCAAGCACAAGCTCAAGCCCAAGAGAAAGCACAAGCACAAGCATAGGAGCAAACACAATTTAGGGAATTATTGCAAGCAATCCATCAACAAGCAGCTCAATAGCAATCCCAACAACAAGCATTGTTGGCACAACAGCAGCACGACCAACAACAAGCGTTGTTGGCTTAGCAGAAAACGCAGGCCTTACTCCCACAACAAAGCTTGCAACTGATTCCCACCACAATCATTCAAAATGATGATCATAATCTCACAAAAAAGCACAAAGATAATGTTGAAAGTGTCTCTACATCACCTAATAAGTCAGAGGATATATCTCAAGAATTCACTCCAAAGCATGATGAAAATCTTTCACCAAGGTCTAGCAATGATCCTTCCCAAAACATATGGACATCTTTTGATCTCATAACATTTGAGAAACTTCCTATGCCTACTGAAGATATCCAAGAAATCAATCCATTCTTTGAAATTGACCCATGTCAAGAACTTGATCTAAAGCATGTCGAAGGCAATTATGAAATCATTCAAGATCAAGAATTTGCATCCCCGAGCTACTACAATGATATAATGGATAGTCTCCTATCCATACAAGATGACCACATCCGCATAGGACATACTCCTCCATCTACCCATGAGATGCTTTCTTTGGATGGACACGTGGATGATCTTCATTCAAAACAAGAGTCTCATACTCTTGAAATCATTACCAATGAGCAAGAGTATCCTACTCTTAACATTTGTACACATGATCAAGATATAGAGAAATGCAGAGACATATTAGAAATGGGTCATGAAGAAGGCTTCTAAAGAAGTTGTGAATCAGAAAAATCATGTGAAAGCATATCAAGAATGAATCATGAGGAAGACTTTTGCAAGGACAATGAAGCATCAACACTTCTTGAAGAAGCACTACAATCTGATATCTCACAAGATCAAACCAAAGATATCAATCAGAAATTCATCCCACTTATGGAAGATCCTATCACTTATAAACTTGGATCACTCACCTTTATAAGGGAAAATCGCCTTATCAATGAAAGAGCTATGACATTTGAAGATCCGCCACAGAGCAGAGAAGGATTAGCACCTTGTTTCCAAGGTAAATCATATCCTATGGCACATAAGATTTTCGAGCAGATGAGTTATCAAGGTAAGGGATTAGGTCTACATGAACAGGATATCCTAGAACCAATGCGGATTGTTGGAAATCCTAAACGTCAAGGCCTTGGTTATTTGACAATCAAGGGATATCAACATATCAGTGATACCTCTACGAAATTGGGGGCAACTTCGTCTCGAGCAAACGTCAACATAGGGAGCACGAAGAATCCTTACGATGAAACCAATGCCAATACTACAACCCACCACATCATGAATCTCCATCCACCCATCATCCCATCCACAAATTGGGACCAACATCAAAAGAAAGATTCAAATCAAAGCAAGAAGAAAAAAGTACTGAAGCATGAAGGACAAATCAAATACATATGGATACCGAAAAATACAAAGAAAGATCATCCCTATCAAACTCCATCAGTCGAAGAAACTATGGGGAAAAATCAAAAAGGGAAAAGTATCCATCAAAGATGTCCACAAAAGAAAAATCATGCTTCTCAAGCAACATACAAAGTGTATCAAGTAGTTGGTCCTAATTCCACACACACTTTCGTATCCATCCATAATCGCTCATCTTCCCAAGTTTGGAGAATCAAAGGTTCCAAACTATCAACCAATCCATCTTTTATTCCTAAATGCGCTCCATCCACTCCTCCATGCATGATATCCAATTCTCACATTCACCATGTGTTGGCAATGACCCTTCATCATAAGGATTTAGAAGGCACACTATCGCGATGTATGCACAAAGACAAAGTTAACTCCGGTATCAGCAAAGCAAATCAAGGATCTCAAAAGTTTCTTTCAAGTGCACGTATCTTGGTAAAACAGCTTCTGCAAGCAGGCTACCGATGGCATGTTATGATAGAAGCATCAATGCCAGCAGTACTAGGTGATTCAACATCAGCTTAAATACTCTCAAAAAATACAAAAAAAAATTAGAAAAATGTCCTAAAAAAATGGTCACCTTGATGAAAGCCTGGCAAATAGGTATCTTGGCGACAACAAAAAAATCAAAAAATATAAAAATCCAAAAAAAAATCAGAAATAGGATTGAAAACAGTAAAGAGAAAATTCGTCCTCTAGCGAAAACCATTTCGGTGGCGCTTTGGATGAGTACCATGATGAAAACCTGGCAAACAGGCATCATGTGTAGAATAAAGCATTTGTGTGCACCAGTTCAGGAGAAAGCATCTTATCGCATCCATAATAAAGCCAGCTTTCCATCCATATCATTCGTTCATCCATGAGCTGTTTATCCAATCCATTTTTATCCATCTGCATCCAAGGTCCAAGTTACCTTGATCATGATGAAATTTTGGTGCATACTTTATACTTGTTTATGGTAAACATCTTGACATGGGTCATTTTAATTGATCCCCTCTAATCCAAATGCTATCTGAGCAATGACATATTATCTGAATAAGCGTTCCTCTATTCGAACACCTTATCTTTTCACAAGATAATCCTTTGCATCCTTTGCATGCTTACCATATCCATCCATCCACACACCTATCCAAGCATCTACCTGTGGCATTCCATACATTGCTAGACACTGGGGGCAGATATTTGCATCTTGCTTCGGGAATAAATCTTGATATATATCCTTCACACTTATGTGGCGATCCGGGCATTGGCGAACGTGAAATCAAATTGGTTAAAGCATTTGCAAACCAAAAAGGATCCAAATCACTAGCCCATGGCATGTTTTGACAGGACGATGTTCCTTATCAAGGTTTATCTTTCGTCGAACATCGATCCAAACAATCAATATCAGTTGCATCTAATGTGTACTTCAATGTCACATCAAATCATCAAAGCTATTTTGTTCGAAATCAAGCTTCATCATTGATCAATTGAATCCAATCAATTATCACCTTGTTTGACTTAACACACTTAGTCAAACTATCATCTTGTGAACGAGTTTACTCTAGGATAACACAAATTCCTTGGGTTTACAAGTTCATTATCATCACTTTGTTTGGCTTAACACACTTAGCCAAATTATCAAATCCATAATCACCTCGTTTGGCTTAACACAACTAGCCAAATTATCCACTTTTGTACAAGTTTACTCTGGGATAACATAACTTCCTAGATTTTACAAGTGCATTATCACTTTTGTTTGACTTAACACACTTAGTCAAACCATCCATCCATCAATCCAATCGATCAACCTTAAGCTTGGTTTTCAACAAAACCCCAAAACAAAGCACTGACATCATCACATATCCACATCCAAATCATTAAAACTCATCAAAAATCCAAAACATGTCAAAATATCAGAAAAATCTTCAAAAAATTCATCATTGAGTCTTGTCAGTCTTTCACCTTGTCGAACTACGTCGTCTCTGAGCTTGAACATAGACAAGGTTGATCTTTGATCATCTCCCGAGATAGTTAAGGTCAGTCCTTAGGCGTCTGTCACATTGGCAATCCGTTTGCCCATCTAGTTTTATAGTTAGGTTCAGTCCCTTAGGCGTCCATCGCATTGGTAATCCGTTTGCCCATCCATTTCACAGTTAGAGTTAGTCCTCAGGTATCCATCACATTGGCAATCTATTTGCCCATCTAGTCTGCATCTTAAGTCAGTCCTTTAAGCAATAAAATGGCAATCCGTTTGTCCATCTTATCAGTGAGTCAAGTCTGTTGTTAGTCAAACTACGTGGTCTCTGTGTATACAACGTAGGCAAGGCTAATCTATGGATCAGCTCCCGAGACCCCTAGGATAGGTCTTTAAGTTAGTCTGTTTGTCGTAAATCTTGAAAATACCAAAAACATTGAAAAATCTCAAAAATACCAAAAACATTGAAAAATATCAGAAAACCCAAAATGGTGCATCCACTTCATCTCACTTTCACTCATGTTTGTCTCACTCATAATAAATTCAATCATCGCTTTCACCCTTTGGTGAGTCAGTTAGAAGCAAGTTTAACAGTTTCTAAAGTGAACGCCCAATCATCAAAAGTCTTAAGCCTAAGTCAGTAAACAAGCAAGTTGGTCAACTCGGAGTATCAATAGCTTATCGCCCAAATTAGTCCCATCAAAACCCTGATCACTACATGCCCTAGGATGAAGCTTTCCTATGATGGACATAAGCATCAGGTACCCCACAGTAATTTAGCCTTGGCTAGTGATATGAAGAACATTAGCTTGTTTGTTTACTGTATTTTGGTCTTTGTTGACTTATCTTAGTTTGCGCTCATTCCAAGGACCTCTCGATGATGCCTAATCAAAACAGGTTTAGAGAGAAAGGAATGGGGCAACGATCATTATCTTTTTTATCTGTTGTGCTTGTTGGATATTTCTTGTAAAATAACTTGGCGAATACTTGCTTTGTTGGGTCCATCCTAGCAAGGTTTTCGTATGTCAAGTGTGAACAAGAGCACTCCTATCTGATTTTTGAGTTATAGTCCATCACACTAGATACAACACCATCCTGGTCCTTTATACCTTGATGCATCATACCTATGTGTGTTATCAAACATAAAGCAATTGGCCCTTTGAAAATCCCAACTCCTAGCAATACATCATCATCATCGGTAATAATGGTAACTTATGTGGATCCTCCTTCCATCCATCTTATTCTTCTTATTCTTCTACCTTTACTAACATTTCTATCTAAAATCGGTGTGTTGTATAAAAATATACACGAGGCTACCCATGGCCGATGACTGTCTATACATCATTAGAATTGTCTACATCAAAGAATTATCTTTCGCTCGTTGATCAATAGAACCACTCCTCTTGCATTTTATCGCGATCTCGATCGGAAAATTGAACATTCCCGCTCAATCTCTCGAGGGGGCAATATACCAACGTAATCCTTCTCGCTAGGGCAACAATAGGGCATTTGAAAAAATAAAGAAATTTTTAACTTTTGATCATAGCAGTTTATTTCTTTGAATCAATGTAACAAGTACATTGCTTCAAAGAGGGGCAAAATGTAGACACGTAAAATATACATGCACCTGATTTTGATCATATTAACACTGTTTCATCTTGAATCATACTCTCAGCTTATCAACACCTTTCATCCCTTAATTAAATAAATCATTATTTATTTAATTAGGTCTTTCTCCTATGGTAATTAAATTAATCAACTTTCTCTGTTCATTTAAATAATTCATTTTATTTAAATTAAATCTCTAAATTCCTCCTATTAAATTAAATAAATTAAACCTTATTTGATTTAATCTAACATATTCCTCTTTGGTTAAATAAATCAAATCATTTATTTAATAAACCATTTCCTCTCAATTCTGATTTAAATTCATTCATCTATTTAATTCTAAATTGTCACATCACCTAATTCTTCATTAAATTAATCAAAACATTGATTAAGTTAATCCTTCTCACTAAAATCCTCTAGAGAATCCAACTTGCACAATAAATCAAATACTTTGATTTATTAAATCTCTATTTTCCCTCACAAAGCATCAAAAGGGAATATTCCCTCATTTGAATTCAAAAAGGTCAAGTGGACTTGGTCCTTCCAACAAGGCATTGAAGGCCTCTTACATGTCCTTGTGAATTGATCCAAGTGGCATTAACTCCATTTCTCTTTCCCTCTCACATGTCACATTCAAAATTCAAATTTGAATCCAATGGAATTTATCATGCACATTGACCAAAATGTGTTCATTCCTCAACCATTCACATCCTGACAAGTGGCACTTGGCCATTGGATGATGAATGATCCCACATTGCTTATTTTCCTTCAATATTCCATTTTGGAAATATATAAATGAGAGTGTCTTCCTCTCATTCAATCATCCACAATTTGAGTAAACTTACTATACTCAACTTCTTTCTCAAGCATATCTAGTTTCATCCATTTCTTCACATTCTTAGCTAGGTTATGCAGATTTTTATCATGAAGCTTGATTGAATCTTCATCAAGGTAGATCACTCATCAAATCATTAACATTTGCAACTAAGGAGTTGGGAAAGGGCTAATTGCAACATCTCATTGGCACCAACTCCCCCATGGGATCAAGAGTTTGCTTTGTTTAAATTAGGATTTCATTTATCTTTCATGTTGTTCTTCATATTTTCCTATTTTGAGCATTGTAAATGGATTTCATGGGGAATCCTTGTCTTAACTTGCATATTTAATCTAATTATGTGTTTGTTTCTCATGTTTATGCAGGTATAAGGATTGGGGTTCACAGTGACAATTGATTTTATTATGAACGGTGATTACTACGGGTGAAAGCGAGATGAGATGGATGCACCATTTTGAGTTTTTTAGATATTTGGATGTTTTTGGTGATTTTGAGATTTTTCAATGTTTTGGGTAATTTTTGAAATTTATCAATATTTTTGGATTTTGTGTCTTGGGGGCCAATCAAGAATTAGCCTTGTCTACGTTTAAGCTCAGAGACACTGTAGTTCAAATGACAATTGACTTGATTGTTGATGAGATAGATGGGCAAACTGATTGCCATTTTATTGCGATGGACGCCTAAAGACTAATGTAAAATGTGAAATAAGATGGGCAAACGGATTGCCATTGCGACGGACGCCTAAAGGACTGACCTAAAATGTGAACTAGTTGGGAAAACGGATTTCCAATACGACGGATGCCTAAAGGACTGACCTAAAATGTCTTGGGGGATGACCAAAGATCAACCTTGCCTACATTCAAGCTCAAAGACGACGTAGTTCGACCGACGACGTACTTGACTCAATGATAAGCTAGATGGGAAAATGGATTTCCATTACGACGGAAGCCTGAAGGATTGACCTAAAATGTGAAATAAATGGACAAACTGATTGTCATTGCGACGAATGCCTAAAGGACTAACCTAAAATGTGAAATAAATGGACAAACGGATTGTCATTGCGACGGACGCCTAAAGGACTGACCTAAAATGTCTCGAGGGATTATCAAAGATCAACCTTGCCTACGTTCAAGCTCAAAGATGACGTAGTTCAGTCGATGACTATTTTTTTTTTTTTTTGGATTTTGACATGTTTTGGATTTTTGATGAATTTTTTGAATGTTTTTGGATTTTCTGATGATTTTGACGATTTGGATATGGATATGTGATGATATCAATGCTCTATTTTGAGATTTTATTGAAAACCAAGCTTAAGGTTGATTGATCAGATCAATGGATTGATAGCTTGACTAAGTGTGTTAAGTCAAACAAAAGTGATATTGCACTTGTAAATCTAGGAAGTTATGTTATCCTAGAGTAAACTTGTACAAAAGAGGATGGTTTGACTAAGTGTGTTAAGTAAAACAAGTTGATGATGGATTGGATAACTTGACTAAGTGTGTTAAGTCAAATAAGATGATAATGCACTTGTAAATTCTAGGAAGTTGTGTTATCCTAGAGTAAACTCGTGCACAAGATGATAGTTTGACTAAGTGCGTTAAGTCAAACAAGGTGATAATTGATTGGATTCGATTGATCAAGATTGATGAAGCTTGATTTGGAACAAAATATCTTTGATGATTTTGATGTGACACTGAAGTACACATTAGATGTGACTGATATGAATTTTTCAGATCGATGTTCGATGAAAGATAAATCTTGATAAGGAACATTTTTTTTGTCAAAATATGCCATGGGATAGTGATTTGGATTTTGGCTCACAAATGATTTGACCAATCTGATTTCATTTTTGCCAATGTTCAGATCACCACATAAGTTGGATGATATATATCAAGATTTATTTTCGAAGCGAAATGTAAATATTTTCCCCCAATGTCTAGCAATGTTTGAATGATCGTGGGTGGATTCTTGGATAGATGGATGGATGGATGGATGGGGTAAGCATGCAAAGGATGCCAAGGATTATCTTGCGATAAGATAAGGTGTTCGAATAGAGGAATGTTCATTCGGATAATGCTTTGAGGCTCAAATAACATTTGGATTGGATAGGATCAATGAAATGGACCCATGTCAAGATGTTTACCATAAACACGTGTGAAGTATGTACCAAACTTGGTCAAGATCAAGATAGGGTAGATATATAATAATGGGTTGGATAAACGGTTCATGGATGAACGGATGATATGGCTGGAATGTTTGCTTTACTATGGATGTAATAAAATGCTTTCTCTTGAAATGGCACACGTAGACACTTGATTCTACACATGATGCTTGTTTTCCAAGTTTTCATCATGGTACCTGTCCAAAGCACCACTGAAGTGGTTTTCGCTAGAGGACAATTTTTCTCTTTACTATTTTCAATCCTTTTTCTAATTTTTTTTTTGGACTTTTTTATATTTTGATTTTTTGGTATTTTTTGGGAGATTTTAAACTGATGTTGAACCACCTGGTACTTTTTACATTGAGGCTTCTGTCATAATGTTCCATCGATATCCTTCTTGAAGAAGTTGCTTTTCCAAGATACATGCACTTGAATTGAGATTCTTGATCTACTTTGTTGATACCTGAGTTAACTATGTCTTTGTGCACACATCGCGATAGAGTGCCTTCTGAATCCTTATGATGAAGGGTCGTTGCCAACACATGGTCAATGTGAGAATTGGATATCATGCATGGAGGAGTGGATGGAGCATGTTTAGGAATAAAATATAGATTGGTTGATAGTTTGGAACCTTTGACTCTCCAAACTTGGGAAGATGAGCAATTATGGATGGATATGGAAGTTCGCGCGAAATTACAACCAACAACTCGATACACTTTGTATGTCACTTCAGAAGCTTGGTTTTTCTTTTGTGGACATCTTTGATGTATAATCTTCCCTTTTTTATTTTTCCCCATAGTTTCTTTGACTAATGCAGTTTGATAGGGGCAATCATTCTTTGTATTCTTTGGTATCCATATGTATTTGGTTTGTCCTTTATGCTTCAATACTTCTTTTTCTTTAATGATGTTTTTCATATTTTGATTCAAATCTTTCCTTTGATGTTGGTCCCAATTCGTCGATGGGGTGATGGGTGGGTGGAGATTCATGATGTGGCGGGTTGTAGTATTGGCATCAGTTTCATCATAAGGATCCTTCGTGCTCCCTATGTTGGCGTTTGCTCGAGACAATGTTGCCCCCAGTTTTGTGGAAGTATTACTGATATATTGAGATCCCTTGATTGTCGAATAACCAAGGCCTTGATGCTTAGGATTACCAATAATCTGCATTAGTTCTAGGATACCTTGTTCATGCAGACCTAATCCTTTGCCCTAATAATTCATCTGCTGAAAAAACTTATTTGCAATAGGATATGATTTACCTTGGAAACAAGGTGCTAATCCTTTTTTGCTCTGTGGTGTATCTTCAAAAGTGACAAATTCTTCATTGATAAAATAGCTTTCCCCTAAAAAGGTGAGTGATCCAATTTTATAAGTGATAGGGTCCTCCGCATGTGGGATGAATTCTTGATTGATATCTTTGGCTTGATCTTGTGAGATATCAGATCATAATGCTTCGTCAAGAAGTGTTGATGATTCATTGTCCCCATAAAACTCTTCCTCATGATTCATTTCATGGGATGTTTCTGATTCATGACTTCTGTAGAAACCTTCTTCATGACCTATTTTTGATATGTCTCCATAGGATGTTTCTGATTCATAACTTTTGTAGAAGTCTTCTTCATGTTCTATTTCTGATATGTCTCCGTAGGATTTTTCTGATTTACAACTTATGTAGAAGCCTTCATCATGATCTCTTTCTGATATGTCTTTATATTTTTCTATATCTTGGTCTTGTGTACAAATGTTAAGAGTAGGAGACTCTTGTACCTTGGTAATGATGTCAAGAGTATGAGACTCTTATTTTGAATGAAGATCATCTACGTGTCCATCCAAAGAAAGCATCTCATGGGTAGATGGAGGAATACGTGCTATATGGATATGATCATCATTTAAGACATCTTGTATAGATAGGAGAGTACACATTAGATCATTGTAGTAGCTTGGAGATATGAATTCTCGATCTTGAGTGATTTTAGAACTACTTTCAACATGCTTTGGATCAAGTTCTTGACATGGGTCAATTTCAAAGGATGGATTGCTTATAGTGGGTTCTTGGACATCATCATTAGGAATAGGAAGTGGCTCAATATCCTCTTGAGATTTGAGTGGATTTGGCTCAAATGTTGAGCCAGGGATTCCTTCAATAACTGTAACCATGAGGTCAAAGGATGTCAATATGTCTTGGAAAGGTCCATTGCTAGACTTTGATGAAAGATGTTTATCATGCTTTGGAATGAATTCTTGAGATATGTCCTCTAACTCATTAGGTGATGTAGAGATATTTTTAACATGATCATTGGTCTATGGATCTTGGTTTATGTCAATAGGATCAAATAACATCAACACTCCTTGAAATAGATCTTTGTAGGAGGGGTCTTGATTATGACTAAAAAATGGCTCTTGATGTATGTTGATTTGATCATCAAATGAGGTGGATATATCTTCAAGGTGTTCCTCGATGGATAGATTTTGATTATTGTTTTCAACAATTGTGGTGGGAGTTTGTTGCAAAAGTAGCTGAGCAAGTAATACCTGCATTTTTTGTTGAGCCAACAATGCTTGTTGTTGGTCGTATTGTTGTTGGTCTTGTTGTTGTTGTGCCAACAAATCTTTTTGTTGGGCTCCTTGTTGTGCTACTTGTCCATAGACTTGTTCATGGATTGCTAGCAATAGTGCTCAAAATTTTGCTTACGCCTATTGAGCCTGGTGTTGGGCTTGAGCTTGAGCCTGTGCTTGTTGGGTTGCTTGTGCTGATTGTGCAACTTGTGTGGCTTGTTGGTTTTATAGAACCTTTTGATGAACGGCTTGTCGAGCGGCTTGCAACATGATGGAGAATTAATTTGTCATGTTGTGTTTTGGCAGTGGTGGTGGTGGATTGGGAATGGTGTTGATTGTTGGGGTTGCTTGAATGGTTTCCATCGGTTGTTGCGATATCGATGGAAAAATGGGACTTATGAAGGGGGTGTGGCTCAGATTTGGTTGATTGATGGTTGGTAAAGGGGGAAGGCTCATGCCTTGATTGTTTGGTTGATAGATTTGTAAGTTTTGACTTTGATTTAAATCTACCAAAGGGAAAGGTGTTCCAAAATTTAGATTCGGAAAACTCACATTTGTTGTACCATTGAGGTTTGTAGGAGATAATGATCCCATGTAAGGATTGTACAAATGCAAGTTTTGAAAATCAATTGGCATTGTAAGGCTCAGATAGTTTGGTTGAATCAGATTACTCATGATGGATGAATCAAGTTTATATTCCATGTTCCTCTTGTGTTTTGACCTTGTTGACCTCTGAGTGGTTTATGACCAATGATGAGATGAAGGATGAAAGGGGTGAATGATTTGGATCAATGCTAGACTTTAGGACTTGATTGATTCAATTTTGATTGTCGATAGTTTGACTAAGTGTGTTAAGTCAAACAAGATGATTTTGAATAATGCACTTGTAAACTCTAGGAAGTTGTGTTATCCTAAAGTAAACTCACACAAAAAGGATAATTTGGCTAGGTGTGTTAAGCAAAACAAGGTGATTTTGAACTTATAAACCTTAGGAAGTCGTGTTATCCTAGAGGTAAATTCGCTCAAGAGGATTGATAATTTGACTAAGTGTGTTAATTCAAATAAGGTGATGTTGATTTTCCAAAGGTCTAGCATAAATGATGTTTTCCAAGGTTCCAAAACATATGACAAGAATGATCAAAGCACATAAAAAATGAAATAAACCTATTCCATAGTGGATTGGTGCTATCCTTTGTGTAGAAGGCAGCCCTTTTCCAATCCTTGCCAAGCAAATGAGATGATAGACAATGAGATGCAAAGTGAACTCATGTTGCCTATAATGAGGATGCTCCAAATTGTAGATGATAAAATGAGATAAAAGACATTGAATTTATAGGAGAGATTGAGAGAGGAGAGGCCAAGATTGAGAAATGTGGGACTAAAACCCAAAAAATGAGAGAGAGCCACTTGTCACAATGTGATTGGCTCATGATTGTGCAAGTATTGGCCAATGTGCCCATTTCAAATTTGAAAATGGCATTAAATGAATATGGTTGAGGGATTTGGGGGGAATTGTGTTTGGCCAAAAAAGTCAAACAAGAGAGTTAATGAGGGCATATTCCTTGGGAATATGCCTTGTGAGGAAAATAGGGGTTTTAATAAATCAATCTAAATGATTTATTGTGCAAGTGGATGGGACATGGGTTAGTCTTAGCATTAATTAGGGATTTGACTAATTAAGCTAGTGATTAGTTGATTGTGACATTTGATTTGCATTTTTGGATTTATTTTAAATCAAATGAGAGGAAAATGAATTTAATTAAATATGTATGATTTAACTAAATGAAGGGACTTTAGGAAGTTAATTAATCAATTTGACTTAATTAATTAGGAAGAAAACCTTACTGAATTAATTAAATTGGTTTATTTAATTAATAGACAGAATAATGTTCAATAAAGCATGATTAGATGTATGAGTATTTTTTGTATGTCTACACTTTCAAATAGGTCTTTGATTGGTAAATTGAAGTTTATACGATGGTAAATATTCAATTTCTTAACATTAGTAGAAGGAGATCCTTTCTCAAAAGAGGTACGTCCAATGTTTGGAGTAACCACATCTATCGAACCATAGCCTAGTCCCATGTTCTTCTTTCTTTGTTCCACTATAATTGGTTCCCATCTACCTTGTTTGTGTCGACCAAGGCCACCTTTTCCAGCGTATCCCATTTGTTTAGCTAACTGATACCCTTTACTACTAGGATCAATAGGAAGGGGTTGTAGTTATTTTGGTTCTTCTTTGTAGATCATTGACGAGAGGTGCTCTTTGAATATTTCCGCATTCCTCATATCTCCCCACTTGGTAAAGATTGTGGGCTTGACTACCATTGTTACTGCTTGAACATGTTTGATCTCCTTTGGCCCTCCATAAACCTTTGGTGTTAGGGGAAGTATTCTGATTCAAAAGGCTTGATTGAAATGATAGTTTTTGTTCCCCTTGTCAAGTACTTAAACCTTGGTTTCAAATTTTGGTTGTTTACTTGATGTGGGTTTAGTTGAGGTTGATGGTAATGTGGATGGGTCAACATATGAGGAGTGGAATGATATATCATTACTAGGCATTCATTGGATTTTTTAATATTTCTCCTCCAATTTTGCACAGTAGTGGAAGGGTTCAAGATCAACATATAATGTAACCTATTTTTCTTCGTGAGGAAATTTTAGACAATGGTGGAATGTCAAAGGAACTACTTGTAGTGCATGAATCCATGGGAATCCTAGAAGAAGGTTATATGGTAGCCCAAGGTCTAGTACTTGAAACTTTGTTTTTGTTGTTGTCGATCCTATCTATACAAGAAGCTTGATTGTCCCTACTGAATTTCTTTCAAGGTCATCGTAAGCCCTTATAGTGATGTTGTTTCCATTATCAATTACATCATCAGAATACCCTAGCTATTTAACGAATTCCAAGGTATAGATGTTTAGACCTACAAAATTATCTATCAATACTCTTTTGACCATATGTTTTTGGACACCAAACTCTATACAAAGGGCTTGGTTATGGAATGATTTATGTAGAAGTTCTTTCTCAAAAAAGACTAAATGACGAGTGGTTGTGATTTTTCCAACCATGGCTTGAAACTGATCAGGATTGAGGTCATCAACGATTGATGTTTTGAAAGATTTTTCTAGTATTTCGTTGTGTGCGGGTGATAATTTTAACAATTCTAGGATGGAGATCAAAGCAGGGGTCTTCTTTAGTTGTTCCACAATACTATATTAATTATATGGCTTAGTTGTGGGTTTATGTGGAGCTCCTTGTATTGTCACTTTCCCTCAACAAGTAATTACATTACATTCGAGGTCCCTGCCTCTTATAATTAAAAAATTGACCCTAGTCTCATCTGCTTGGGAGATGGTGCCTAGGATGGTGTCACCATAGGTGTAGTTGGTGTTGTGATAGTCTTGTTCTTTCCTTTTGTCATTTTTCTTAGCATGGTTAGGAATTGGATTTGTGTAGATTTGGAGATCTTTGTTTCTAGGATGATGTTCTATATCAACTTCTCCCTTGTCAATTAATTCTTGCACTATGTGTTTAAGTCGCATGCAGTTATTCATCGTATCTCCCTTGATCTTTTTGAACTCACATGTCTTTTTCATTGTACCATGGTGTTTTAAATCTTGGCTCTTCATAGTTTATGCAATTGTTGACTTTGATGAGGTTTTGTTGAACTAATTTGTGCATGACTATCTCAAGTGTTTCTCCTAATGCAGTAAATTTCCTCTTTGGTTGGTTATTTTGTCTTGGTTGTCCTCCCTGATTTGTTTGTTGGTTGTCTGATTGATTATTTTAGGGATAGTCGAATTAATTGTTTTGTACGTTGTTGGGATCATATCTTGTTTGTGCGACTTGGGCTTTTTTTGTGGTCCATTGGTATTTTTTACATTCCATACAAATCTAGCATCGACTACTCCATTGTTGGTAACATTTTTTTTCTTGGACCAAATCTTGGGTTTTTGATTCAAACTAGAAGGGTTGTCTTTTGAGTTGTTTAGTTTAATGACTCCCCTTGCTATGAGAGCTCTTTCAATGTGTAGTCCATTTTCAATAGTCTCTGTGAAGTTATTGGGGCATAAAACAGTGAGTTGGTAATTGATTTCTACTTGTACATTGGAAACAAAGATGTCTACTAGTTCTTTATCGGGAATAGGCCACTTTCACCTACTAGATTTATGTATCCATCTTTGTATGTAGGATGTAAAGGATTCCCCTTGGCTTTTTTTAATCTTGTAGAGGTCAGTGATAGTGAAATCTTGTACTATGTTGAATGAGAAGTGGTTCACAAATTTGTTGGTCAATTCATCAAAACTCCTAATACCTCATGGTAGATGGGAGAACCATTCCATAGTGTGACCAATAAGACTACGTGGAAAAACTCTCATTAGGTAGGAACCATTGTTTTGCACTTCCATGCAAGCTACTGAGAAATATCTCACATGTTCTTCTAGATCTCCTTTTCCCTTGTACTTGTCAAATTTTGGTATTTCAAAAAAATTTGGGAAGGGGAGCATAGTAATAGAGTGATCAAAAGGTAACATACATATATCCTGTAGAGTGTAGGTCTTCTTTGGTTTTCCAATCTGCATGTCCGATATCCTTCGATTCATAGCTTGTAGTTGCATGCTTACCTCTGTGTTTGGTACATTTGTTTGGGGGCCTTGTGGGTAGTAACCTTGTGTTACCACGATGTTCATTTGGTCATAGTTTGGGTATTGTGGAGGTATAGGACCTTGGTAACCATGTTGTGTGGAAGGAGGGTTAAGTCCTTGTTGTATGAAAGGAGGATTAAGTCCTTGTTGAATGTAAGGAGGGTTAAGTCCTTGTTGTATAAAAGGAGGGTTAAGTCCTTGTTGAATGTAAGGAGGATTAGGTCCTTGTTGATTGTAAGGAGGATTAAGTCCCTGTTGAATGGAAGGAGGATTAAGTAATTGTTGAATGGAAGGAGGATTAATTCCTTGTTGAATGGAAGGAGGATTAAGTCATTGTTGATTTTGTTGAAGTGGGGTACCTTGATAGTGTGTTGGTGGTACACATTTTTGTGGTTGGTTCTACTGAAGGGTACCCTAGTAGTGTGTTGGCGATACACCTTGTTGTTGGGATGAATTATTTTGTTGAAGGGTGCCCTAGTAATGCGTAGGTGGTACACCTTGTTGTTGGGATGAATTATTTTATTGAAGGGTACTGTCAGCATATTTTATGCCACACTTGGACTCATATCTTTTATACTGCATAATAGTCCATTACCGCATTCCCATGGGGATGTTTGTTCAGTCCTATAGGTCCTTGGTGGACCTATAGGATAGTGGTAAGTTCACCACCATACCACAATAGTCAATCAAAAGGTAGCATGGGGTAGCGGTAAGTTCATTGCCATACCATGATGGTCAATCAAAAGGTAGCACGGGGTAGCAGTAAGTTCACTACCATACCACAACAGTCAATCAAAAGACAACGTGGGGTAGCGGTAAGTTCACCGCCATACCATGGTGGTCAATCAAAAGGTAGTGTGAGGTAGCAGTAAGTGCATCACCACACCGCAACAGTCAAGTAAGTGATGTGTGATATAGTGGTAAGGAGGCAATTAACTGCTAAATGTGACCATTTCCTTGCAACAAGTGTAAAAGTGGCATGCGAGATAGCGGAAAATGGTGGAGATCAAATAATTGGTGATCAATGGTTGTGTTTTAATCTTGCATTGGCAATCTAATCTCGACCATCCATGTTCGATCGATTGGCCAGTATTCAAACTTCAATGATCAAATACTCCTCTTCTTGGCAAGTTTGTAGAATTGATGTCTCAGTGACATTCCCAGCTACTAGATCAAATCCGATTGACTATGGATCAATTTTTCATGCATTTTCACGACTATATTGATTGTTGGTCAGTGTCATTACTCCTCGAGGTATTGTAGATGTTATATTCTCTTGTCAGGGTATGTTGGTCTAATTTTTTTCTATAGATTTTATGAGTCCCCACCCCTGCATTCATACGAGTCATCATTCTGGGGCTGTTTTGGGTTGTCAAAGCCTTTATGGCTAGTTATGTTGCTCTATAATGAGAGGAATTCAGATCATTTTTATTCTAGTCAAATTCATATTCTCTAACCATAGTTAGTTTAGGGTTAAGATTTGAATTCAACTCTTGGTTATGCTTGCACCATAAAGGAAAATATTGTATCTTTATTATGGGTTCTTCTTTTGGGCTCCTCTCACAGTTTTCTTTTGTAGACCCTGCATCTTGCATTTTTCCATTGTAAATTTTGGCTTTTATGCCTAATAGCAATAAATCTTACTATTATCATTGGTATTTCTTACATGTTTGAGTAAAATCTCTTACCTTCATGTCTGAATGCTTGTTTTAGCTATTTTTTTGATATTTTGTGTGATCTAAAGAAAAGAAGAAACACATTCTATCTTGGTGCATCACCTTCTTTTACATTTTATGTGTCTTTCTATCCCTTTTCTCTATGATATGTTAGAATAAAGTAGTATTAGGGCTTTCATTGTGCTGGATTAGACCAACACATTTGCACTTAGTTAGATGAGGAAGTTGGCCTTCTCTGGAGACTTGACCTCAATTTGCAAGGCCCCACACCTTGAGGTCATTTCCATTTTTTCATTAGAACATTGAACCCTTGTTTAGTAGGGTGCAGTTTTATGTGACAATAGTTTCTAGCACGCCCAGTGGGACAAGAAGAAATTTTATTTCACTCAGATTGAGAAGGTGGTACTTCTCTCAATATTCTAGCCTTAAAGAGGCTCTTAAACAAGTACCTGGTAGATTTGCAATCAAGGAAGAGTTCTCTTCCTTCAGTTGGTGACACTTTTGTTACTCAAAACTCCTAGTTCAAGATCAAACCTGCAAGTTCATGTCAAGGATTCATACAAGGTCATCTTCTAGAGGTAATTTTTCAATATATCCAACTCTCATTTTCTACCTCTAGAAGAAGATATAGACAATCTTTGTCACCTATAAGAAAGAATAGAAGTTTAGGTCCTTCTCCTAGAGCTCTATCTACACCACTAGTGGATATATTATTTTAGAATAAAACACCCACCACCCATACAAATAGGACATTATTCCACATGGCTTTACCTAGGAATCAACCCTTTGTATATTTTATCGGTGGTAGCCCCTTAATTTTGGCCCAAAAGAATGATATACTAGTCAATGCCTTGAAAACTATTCCTCATTTTACTAGTGAAAAATCAACAACTCCAGAAGAACACATCATAGATGTGGCAAACATATGCTCAGTGCATGATGTTCCAAAAGACAACATGGCTATTAGATTACTTGTCACTTCTCTTGAGGGAAAGGCACTACAATGGTACAGGGGTCTCCCATCTAACACCATTTATAACTAGGATGAGTTAAGAGACAAGTTATGCAAGTATTTTGAACATAAAAGTGACCATTTGTCCCTGGCAGAACAACTAACCATAATTAAAAGAGCTCCTCATGAATTCATGAGTGATTTCAACTATATATTTTAGAAAACTTGGGATAGAATACTTGCCTTGGTCAAACCTTCTCCTGAGAATTCTTTCCTATACTTCTTAAGAGCTCTTAACAGCGATATAGTTGTTATGATTCAGTCAATGGGAGGTCACACCTTACCCGATGCATATGATGTTGCTATAACAGTAGAAAATTATTTAATTCAGGTTGGGAAGATAGCTCCTAGGCCACCAAAGTCTTTATTTCTAGAACTTCCTTCACAACCAACGATGGCACCTATTCCAATGGCTCCTACTCCAGTGGCTTCCAC
Source organism: Sequoiadendron giganteum (assembly GCA_007115665.2). Classification (NCBI taxonomy): domain Eukaryota; kingdom Viridiplantae; phylum Streptophyta; class Pinopsida; order Cupressales; family Cupressaceae; genus Sequoiadendron; species Sequoiadendron giganteum. The sequence goes on from CM021102.1 coordinate 298,719,185, forward strand.
GAGCCACCCTTCCACTTTTTCTTTACTTCCAAAATATTTACAAACCTTTCTCTAAAATATGAACAATAGGTTGATAACATTGGATAGGTAGCAAGCTCAAAACAATAGGCCCTATCAGCCTCACAATTAGGATTATCAACAAAATAGACCACCTTATCAAGGACAAAATTAATGGAATCATACCAAGCCCATGAATAATATGTATACACCTACTGCCAGCAATCCTAAGGCTTTGGTCCTAGTGAAAAATAATCTAGTGCAAGAACAAAGAGTGGTGTTACCCTTGTGAGCAAGCTCATAATCAAAATTCTTGTCAAAATGGAGAGCTTGTGCAAAATTTGGTGGCTCAAATGAAACCTCTACTTCATAGTAGAAATTTGGTACAAACCAAATAGCTATTGGTGATGAAAATCAAACACGTGACAACTCCTCATTTATCATTTGGTATCAAGAATATTTTTGTGGTGTAAATCAAGTAGATGTTGATGTAATAGCCTAGAATACAAGGTCGAAGGAAAGAGAGATGGAGGGTGGTGCATTTCTATGGTTGGGTAGGCATCAGTCTCTCAGCAAACTCAACCAAATGCAAATGTTGGGCCAACAGGAAGAACAACAAATGTTCCACAAGCAAATCAACTAGATAATAGACCTAAACAAGTGGTGGAGCAGCCTAAGATCACACAAACAAAAAGAATAGACCGTACTGTTCCAAAGGTTCCTTCTAAAGCCAACCAACTTCCTTTTAACATAGTGGAGAAAATGAAGAAATCCAATATGAATGTTACTATGTGGGAGGCTCTATCTATCCCATCATAGAGGGATTCACTACATAAAACTTTAAAGGAACATAAACAAATGGGTGATGTACAAGAGAAGGAGAAGACTACTCCATCAATCAACCTGATGCAACCTAAAGAGGAAGGGAATTCTAGAAAAATTAGTAAGCCACCTCCCTTCTATCTTTCTTTAATTATTGGAAATCATATAGTACATAATTGTATGATAAACTCAAGGGCAGGTAGTTTTGTCATGCCTAAGGGGATTGCTGACATGCTTCGTATCAAGTATGAACTGGTGACTAGACAAGTTCTACAATTGGATGGCACTACTATCAATACCATGGGGGTAATTAAAAACTTAAATTTTTCCTTGCATGCATGTCCTAGTTGTGATGTGTTGCAAGAAATTTTAGACATAGACCTCCCTGCTCATTTTTTCATTTGCTTATCTAGAGATTTCACTTCTAAGATAGGTGGGTACTTATTTATTGATTAGTCTCACATGTTATTTAGAACTAGATATGGTACTAAAGCAACCATCAAATATGAACCCATAGAAAAATATCATCTAGAGACCTACACTCCTAGTCCAATAAACATGAATTGTACCTTGCATGATCAAAAGGAAGAGTGTTACGTTCATGAGCCTGCAAATCCAATAAAGGAGGTCCGTGATTATTTGATGGATGAATGGAGTAATGATTTACAACTTGACCCACTTAACGAAGCTGAAATAAAGGATACTGGTCTTGGCACCTACTATTTTCATGAAGAGATTGCTACTATCCCCAATCTCATAAAAACTCAAGAAGAATTTGGAGTAATATGGAAAATTTTCTTTGATGGTTCCAGAAATAGGAATGATGCTAGTGTTGGTGTAATGCTAGTATCTCTGAGCAAGGAGAAGTATTATTTCTCTTTCAAGCTTCAATTTAGTTGCACTAACAATGTGGCTAAGTATGAAGCACTCATCCAAGGTCTTCAACTTGCATAGAAAAGCAACATCAAATTGTTACATGTTTTTGGTTACAGTGAATTGGTTGTCCATCAAGTCCAAACTCAAAGCTCAACTAAGAATAATCTGCTCAAATCCTACAAGCATAGGGTTTGGTATTTTATTGAGGGCTTGAAGGTTTTAATATCAAAACAACTCCAATAAATTAGAATAAATTTGTTGATCTTGACTTGCAGTAGTTGGTGCTTAGTTTGACATACTAGTACATATTGCAATAAAAAAGGAGTAGTATATTAGACTTGTGGTGAGGCCTATTGTTCTGGATAATCAAGATCATTGGCAAGTCTTTGATAGTGACCAAGAGATAGTGAATTTTCTACAAGATGAGGCATAATTTTCTAAAACAAATTAGTCCAAGCTGCAAAATCAGTATAGTGATCAGATTATGCACTTGAGTAGCAATAAGCTACCAAATGGTCTTATCACTCTTGAGGGTATTTTCGACCCTGGTGATCAGTTAAAGAAGAAAAGGATTAACTTTGCTGCAAAGGAGGGTGACTTCAAACCAATAGAAAAGTCTCTAAACTTGGGAAAGGTATGCTCTAGCACTGAACATGATGTTTTCATAAATATTTTCAATAGATACAATGATGTTGCTTGGACTTATGAAGACCTAAAGGGTTTTGACCTGGGCATTTCCCAACATACTATTGAATTAGATCCATATGCCAACCTGTAAGGCAGAAACAAAGGCCTGTAAATCCTACGATTGAGCCTTTAATGAGAAAAGAGTTGGCCAAATTGATTGAGGCTAGAATAAATTTTCCCATCAAGCACTCTTTATGAGTTGCAAATCTTGTTCTTGTTAGAAAAAAGAATGGGGAAATAAGACTTTGTGTAGATTTTAGGGATCTAAATAAAGCATCCCTAAAGGATCATTATCCCCTCCCCTCCATGGAGAAAAATTTTCAAAGAGTCAATGGGTCAGAAAGGTTTTCTTTCTTGGACGGTTACTCAGGCTAAAACCAAATTCTGGTTCAATAATCTAATGAGCATAAGACCACATTTACTACAAAGTGGGGCACCTATATTTATTGTAAAATGCCTTTTGGTCTAACTAATGCAGGTGCCAATTTTCAGAGAGCCATGGATATGGCATTTCAAGGTGTTTTTAGATAGTCTTTTTGGTCTACTTGGATGATATCACAGTGTTTTCAAAGCATGCAAGTGACCATTTTAGTCACTTTGAGAAAGTATTTCAGAAATGTAGGGAATATGGTATTTCCCTAAATCCAAATAATGTGTCTTTTCCAGTGATCAAGGCAAATTGCTTGGACACATTATTTCAAAGGATGGCTCAGTCATTGATCCTACAAGAGTAAAATCTATCTTGTCCATCCCATTTCCTAGTCACAAGAAAGGATAATAGAGTTTCTTAGGCACAATTAACTTTGTGAGGATGTTCATTCCAAACCTTGTTGCTTTGGTAAAGCCTCTTATGTCTATGCTTAAGAAAAATATGGTCTTTAAGTGGACCAAAGAAGGTAAGGATAGCTTTGAGGCTATCAAACAAGAAATTTCTCAAGCTCCTACCCTTGTCAATCCTAACTACGACAAGGATTTCATTCTTTATACCTTTGGAGGTGAAGCAAGTATATCAATTATTCTAACTCAGCTAATCAAGGAAAATTTGGAGCAGTCCATTGCTTTCTTTAGTGAAGGACTCAAAGATTATGAGATCAAGTATAGCTACGTTGAAAAGCAAGCTCTTGATGTTGTTAGAGCATTGAAAAAATTCAAACATATGTTGTCTAATAACAAGATACAACTAATGGGGTGAGGGCCCTAGCTTGGTTGCCTAAATCTTTCTTGTTGCAATAGGTTGGTCACAAGGTCTAGTCTCCCCCACCCCCATGGTACTGAAGGGCGTGTCGCACCAGCACCGTCGGTCATGTTAAAAAGTTTACCAGGCACACTGTAGTTTATAGGGGGTCGTGCTACACGATTCCTATAGTCTAAAGAAAAACAAGATACAACTAATGGTGCCCCATGTCAGCATTAAAAAGTTCCTATTCAGTAGAGATATCAATGAAAAAAGGGTTGGATGGATCACCAAGGTGATGGAGTATGATGTTACCATCAAGATCACCAAGCTAGTAAGAGGCAAAGGGTTGTGCGAGAAATTTGTCTCAACATTTGAGACTCCTTCAAAGGCTTCTCGTTATGCCCTACATACACACCCCAAATTTTTTCTTGGCAAAGTTGGGGACCCCCTTTATTGTCCTTCATCCCATTGTTTTGTTTTGTCGTGTTTGTATTTTGTCGTTCTCATTTTTTTATTTTTTTCATGCCTTGTTTTCTTTTCTCTTTGTTGGAATCAAGTTTCAAAATGAAACTTGAGTTTGTCCTTGAAACAGTGTTCAAGTTCCAGGTGTTGTTCTAAATTCGATCTCATCCTATTTTCCTTTTCCTCATTCATTTTGAAATCAAATGTCAGACCGGAACCTATACTTTGAACTTCTTGAAGGCTTGCATTCGGGGTTCTGTCCCAATCCCAATCCCTGTGGTCTTCCTTTGCCTTTGCCTTGTTTAGGATTTGGACTTCGGGTTGGAACAAGAACCTTGAACCTCTTCGATGGTTCATGTTATGGGTTTTGACCCAACTTTGATTTTTGTTTCCTTGTCTTCTTTTGGTTTTTGTTTTGGAATCGGGTTTTGGTACGAAACTTGAACCTTGCTCCTGAGCAAGATTCATGTTCTTGGTTCTGACCTGATCCTGATCCCCGCATCTTTTTGTGTGTGCGTGTGTGTCGGAATCAGGTCCCAAACCGGATTGTATACATGTCCTGGTTTCGTCCCCAACTCGATCTTCAGCCCATTTTGGTTCATCTTGTCTTTAGCCATGGAATCATTCATTTGTTTTGGTCGTTTTCGTTTTCTCATTTTCGTTCATCTCCATCCTTGTCTCATTGCATCATTTTTTTTTTTCATCTTTGTTTTTGTGTCGTTTGTTTGCCTTGGTGTCTGTTTTTGTCATCTTCATTTTTCGTTCCCTTTCGCGTCATTTGTCTTTTTGTGTTTGTTGCGTTGCTTTTGAATGTTTAAAATAAAATTAAAAATTTTAAAAAAAATCAAGAATTGGAAAATAAAAATGTTGAAGATGCAAAAATTTGAAAAAAGTTAAAAATAAACAAATAAAATATTTTAATTTTAAAAATTAAAACAAAACTTTCAAATAAATAAATATTTTTAAATTTTAAAGAGATTTTAAATAAATAAAATCTTTTTATTTTAGATTTTAAAGATTTTAAAGTTTTTAAAATAGAAAAATCATAAAAAATTAAAATTAAAACAAATAAAATGAAATAAAAGTCTTTTAAATTTAAATTTAAAAGATTGAAAATCTAGAAAAATACATAAAAGTTAAAACTTTAGAAAACAAAAGAAAATCTTTAAAAAGCTTTTCATAAAATAAAAAGTGAAAGGTTTTATGTTTCGAGTGAAAACCCAAACCCAAACTCGAGAATTTAAGGGAGATAAAAAATGTGTAAAAGGCGGCTTTTTTTTCGGATGTCAGGTTCGGAAAGCACCACAGGCATGGCACAATAAAAGTTCATGAGAAGGTTTCTATCCCGCCCTCGACCCCGCATAGAAAACAAAGGGCGAAATAAAAGTCGGATTTCGGATTCCGGTAAAACATTGGCATCGAGAAAATAAAAGGTTCATGGGCAAAGTATCAACCCGACTCCGCTTCCCAATCCTGCACACAGCAAGCCCCGTCGGATTTCGGACTTGGATGGGAACTTGGAACCGAGGGAATAGAATGTCCAGGTTCCAGAATTAACCCAATCCCACATTCCACAAAGCATTGAAATATGGGGAAGTAAAGACTGCAGTCACGAAGAGACACACGACCATGGTGTAGTTGCAGCAACCCTGATAAACACTCATGCAAAAGGTGGAAATCTTGATTCATGTCAGGGTCTGCCTAAACAAAGCATATGAAACGTTTAACAAATTTTGACATCCCCCAAAAGGTAATGATCACGGGTTATACACAGAATCAGTTTTGTTCATGGCGTTGGAAACTTTCAAAAAGTAAACATAGTTTGCAGGTGCAAAGCAAATTCCACAGCTTTTTACTAGCATCCTCACTACCTGTGCGCGAATTGGAGCCTTGAACGAGATATTCACAAAATGAATTTGTTGCAATATACATAAAAGATGTCACATCATGGAAAGCAACTATTGCAGAAGTTTCTCAAAATGGATGTGTTGCAGAGGGTTCAGAACGTTTCAAGCAAATGTGATACAAAGATTTGCATACCAACTGTGGAATCATAAGAAGGCTTCGAATTATTCTAAAAGGGTGCCTCAAAGAAATGCAGCCTCATAGAGTGCGATGAGTGTGGTGACCGCAGGATAAGCGCAAAATGCCCCCAGCAAATGAAATGTTCGACAGAATGCCTCAAAGAGAGGCCATCACATGGGATGTAGCGATTACAGAAAAGGAACAAAGCATATTTGTTGAGTATAAAAGGGCATTAGAAACTTTCCAAGCAAACGCTATGGGCAATGGTGAATCCAAATTCCACAATCTGACCTGCACCCTCTGCGTGCACCAAGATGGGAGCTTTGAAGCAGCGTATGAAAATTCGAAGATGTTAAAGCAAAGTGGATCGATCAAATGTCTGCATGGATCGATCAAAAGAAGGCATTACATGCTAAATCTACATTGAATGGATCCAGAACACAAGCAAAACGGATCTATTGATAAAGGGTGTTGGGAACTTCAACAAATATAAGCAAAATGTGCAAATATACACAAGGCAGCAAATTATTTGATCGAATGCTTCAAAGAGTTGTCATCTTATGGAATGCATTGATTTCAGGGAACACTTAAAATGTATCTGTTGAAAAGGCTTTACAAACTTTTAATCAAAATGCAACGACCCTGGCAAACATGAATGCAAAATGTGGAAATATACACAAGGTTGTGAACTGTCTGACAACCTGCTTCAAAAGTGATGTTATCACATGACGAATAATAATTGCAGAAACGGCACAAAATGGAAGTGTTAATGTTTTGAAAAGGAAACTTTAAAAGCAAATGCAACTGACAATTGAAAATCCAAAGCCTGCGACCTTGACAACCTTATCGCAACCTGTGAAAAGTGTTAGACGGCATGCCATGTAATGTAATGATTCCAGGTGTGAAGAACATTTTGGTTGGAAAGAATGTTGGAAACTTTTAAACAAAATGCAATGGCTTTAGGTTGAAAATCTACAAAGCAATCATCATAAGAAGGGCTATAGACTGTTTGATGGGGTGCTAGGAACAAAATAATGGTAGAATTTGTGCGCAGAAAATGCAGAATTGGTGGTGATTACATTCAGAGGCACAAAACCATTCGGCACAACTGATGGGAGCACTGACTTCGACATCTCATTGTACAAAGTGGAGGCAATTGTGAGAGTTCATCTTGGATTTCTTGAAAGAAATGGGCTTAGAAAATCATTCTAATAAGCAAGTTGCCCAATTTCATCTAAAACTCAATACAAGTAATGAGGGGCCAGACACCCCAACGACCTCGTGAAGCACGCACATCAATGCTATTAGCACTTATTTGTTCTCCAACAAGAGAATTGAAAAGTAAGATACAAGAGATTGGTTGAACAACATGGTTAGTGAATCAGAATCACAAATTGATGTTTTTGAAGCTAACATTGAGGGTCTCTTAGTGAAAAAGGGAAAGGCTCGACCTGCAAAATTGACACGGTTAGAGGAGTCTATTACACGACATAAGGCTCATATTATGAAGTTGGAACTTATTTCGAGACTTTTGGATAATAATGAATTAAGCCTTTGAACAAGTAAATGATGTGCGAGATTTTGTGGAAGAATATGTGGAGCTGGAACTGCTACAACTACAACTTTAGTGCCACTGAATTTAAGTGGAATTGGACCTGATGTGTTTCAAGAAAACAAGTTGGCTTTGCTTCAAACAACAGATAAGTATGATGTGGGTGATTTAAGGAATGCTTTGTGAACAAATCCTTGTGGATGAAACTAATTGTAGAAATTTACTTGAGACATTGCAAAATGCTCACTTGGACTTAAGAGGAGTTGTCTAGAGTACTTTGTAGGACTCGGTAAAATATTTGATATTCATGGAGAATTGTTGTTGTTTCTACAATGTGTAGATTGGGATTTTTTTAGTGAAACTTTTAGGAATTACTAAATGCTTTGAAGAGTTGCGGATGCAACTCATATTATCACAAGTGATGAATTGTTTACACCAACCACTGATTTTGCAAAGGTGAAGAAAACAATGGTTGCTTTTTATTACCAGAATAAAGTCTTTGTTCTATGTAATGAGATATGATGGGAAAGAAGAAGTTGATATAGCTATGGTCCATAACTTGGAAGTGAAGGAGTATGCTTAATATTGTGTAGATTATCTAGAAAATCAGCAAGCCTGCAAAAATGAGGGACTAAGTTTTTGAAGTGAAGGGTATTCTAATGAACAACATTCAGAAGATTCTTGATCATGATGGGAATCTTTTAGTGTTATTTTATTGTATTTTGAAGAAACATTAATTCAGATGGGATTTAATTATTGATTTTATCATATTCATTTAATTAAAATGATATTTAATTGATTTTCATAATTAATTAAACGATACGAGTTTAATTAATTTTATTGATAAATTAATTCACATTAATGGTTGCAGGTATTGTTGAAGGGTAGATAAGGATCGCAATGAAGATGGTTTACAAACCAAAGATGCAAAAGAGAAAAGATTTTGTGAAAAGAATCATCAAACTTGAGAAAATTGAAAGTATGGTGGGCCTGCTTGACACAATTTTTGGAAAATACACCACTTTACATCGTACAAGACAAAGGACTCAAAGTCAAACTAGGAATTATAATTGCTAACTAAAGTAAAGGTGGAGAATGGAGTTTCAACTCAAACTAACTAAAGTCAATTGGGGTCAAACAAAAATTGGGAACATAAAGTTGTGTTTATGGATTGAATTGCATAAACATGAAAGCTACAACTTTTGGATGCATTCTTTTTAGTGGGAATTATGTAATTGATAAGATATTTATTGTAAAATCAAGCTCATTCGAGGGGGTTAGTTAGCTAGACACTTAGGAAAAGAAGTTAGATTTTTTTTTAGGTTAGTTGATAAAAGCTTAGTAGTAGAGTAGATGGTATATTTTTCTTGTATTTTTAGCGTAGTGGAGTTGATTTAGAGACATTGGTTTTCATACACTGGTGAAGTTTTCCAGATTTGTAAACACTGTTTATCTGTTTTACCATAGTAGAAGCAGACGAATTCAAACCTGCTTAAAGTCATACTCTAGAATGACATTTGTTTGGTTAACTATTTGATTTGAAGTTCTTTGAGGAATGAATGAAGTATTATCTTTTCTTTTGTTTGAATTGTGATTTGAAATCTGTTGTTAATTTTTGCACCATGAATGAATGAAGCTTTGTATTGATTACAAGTTGATTTATTCTATAGTTTAGTTTAGGAATTCCTTGAAGAGTAACAAGTCTAGTTAACTAGATGAGTCAACATTCTTTTCTCTCTTGCATTCTTGATCTATCTTTTTATTTTCTTTATTCTTCGATTAGAGTAGGTTTAGATAGGGATTCAACCTTGCAGCAACCAAAATGTTCAATAACTAGTAGGCCCCTTGAACATTATAGCCATATTGATCACTCAACAAAACAACAACATTGTGACCCAACACCCAGGACCTTGGAAGATGATTGATTTAACGATCATTTATTTTTTCATGAGAGGTAAGGTAATTGCATCTTGCCTACATGTTGTGTCAATTTGTCCATCAACACTGCCCTTGTGCTATAGGAACAACAAACACCAAATGAAAATATACAAAGTGGCTAGGTGCATGATATGACTACCTTTTTACAAGAAGGTAGATATCCTATAGGTCTAGATAGGGCCAAAAGAAGATATTTCAGATTACAGTCCATTCCCTATGTCATAGTGGATGGCATACTCTTCATAAAGGATTTTTATGGAGTCATATTAAGATGCATAGAAGTAGATTAGGTCAGCAGAATGCTAAATGAATTCCATGATGGCTCTTTAGGTGGCCATTTTTTTGCAAGGAATACTATTGAAAAGATTATGAGGGCTAGTTATCATTGGCCAACCTTGTTCAATGACACCCACAAATGGGCAAGAGATTTTAAAAAGTGTGCTTTCTTTTCCGGAAAGCAAAAGTTGGATGCCCTCCCTCTTCACCCAATTCAAGTTGATCAACCACTTACAGAGTGGGGTTTGGATTTTATTGGCATGATAAATCCACCATCAAGTGTTGATCACAAGTGAATTTTGACAACCACAAACTACTTTACCAAGTGGACAGAGGAGGTTTCTTTGAAGGATGCCACTGATGCTTCAGTTTTGGAATTCCTTGATGGAATTGTCACCAGATTTGGCACTCCTTCCACCATTATTTCTAATAATTCCAAGGCATTTACTAGAGCTTAGATTCTTTATTGGGCAATGAAGCATGGAATTTACTCGAATACCTCATCTAATTACTATCATCAAGGCAATGGCTTGGTTGAGTCTTCAAATAAAAATCTCATCAAGATTATCAAGAGGACCATTGAAGAAAACCAAAGGGTTTGGCATAGCAAGTTGAAGACAACCCTTTGGGCTAATAGAATTACTCCTAAAAGAGCAATTGGTAATTCTCCTTTCATGCTAGTTTATGGAAGGGAAGCAAGGTTATGTTGGAATCAAGGAACACTAAGAGGGGGGGTGAATCAGTGTTCTATAATTTTTAACTTTATTAATCTAACCCTTCAAGCATTTAGAACATTCAATCAAAATAAATATGCATGAACATAAAATAAGAAACCATAACATCATAACACAAGGATTTTTACATGGAAACCCTGTTAGGGGAAAAACAACGATAGAAGGCCAGTCCAAAATATTATCTGAGTATACTCAAAAATGTTTTACAAAATGGGAATGCACTTGTATTCAGGCACACTACCTAGAGCTCATTGCTCAAAGGAAGACTCGCTGTCTTACAAAGATAATCAAATTAAATCCATCTGAGAAATTGAACTCAGATATTAGCATCTACATATGCCTGATTACAGTTCTAGCTAGGCTCAACAATTCAATTCTTGACCTTCTGTCTGATTCTACTATTTTTCTCTGCTCTGCTCTAATTCGCAACACAAATCCTTTATGCACAAGTGAAACTATGCATTATCTCTATTTTGCACTTCTTATATTCGCAACTTGCATCAACACACTTCACACACACATCAAAATGATATAATCAATCACTTATATATGTCAGCTTCAACAAGATATAAAAAAAATTGCAAGTTGTCAACTCAATCCATGGATAATCCTTATTGCACACCAACCAAAGTCATCTTTAGCATAGAAATGATCAACATCAACATGTATGAACACAAAAATACATAAACAATTACTTCTCAAGTATCTACAACATATTACATTCACCAAGTCGGATTTTGTACTGATAATTAGAGAATTAATCAACGGGATATTAACTCGCACACGGATCAATACAAGCCACTAAGATTCAATAGCAATAGATATCATATACCAAACAACATTTCCTAAGATATGCAACACAAAATGATAACAAAAAATTTGCATATCAATCATTGAACACAATTTTGTCGAATGCTCTTTTTTTCCTAGTAGTTAATCATAAAACTTCAATCTGACTTCTGGTATGAGAAATTTATGAAGTGTGGATCGATCCACTAACTAGGGTTTCAAACAATTAAAACACCAAATAAAATTTGTAGTGTCTCTTGCCAACAATCTCCCTCTTTGGCATTGATGGCAACACTTAGAGAAAAATGACAGTGTCGAATTGGTACCGACATTAATTACACTTCCAACCTTCAAAAATTCAAATACATAACTCTCCCCCTAAGATGATTAATACATTTTTCACTAACTCATTCTCCCCCTTTGACATCAATGGAAAAGGTATGAATCTGCATATCAAAAATCAAACAAAACTATTATGAACAAACTGCATATGTACAAACAAGCTTCTTCAACTTACATAATCTTGAATAAATCTGAAAAATTATTCTTCAACAAATTCAAACTCATGTCCCAAACCTTCTTGAGACTCTCCAAGATAACCATGTGACCACAGAATAAGTAAGATTGCATTTCTGCGTATTCAAGGTTTGTTGGATCACTGATCGCCATAGCATCTTGTGCTTCTTTTAATGCACTTAACATTGTTTCCATCTTAGGACCAATTAGTCCTCTGAGGTCACAAACTCTTTCAACCATTTTTCTTTCTTCATTCTTCAAGTTTTTGATCCTGTCAAGCAAGGATATTACTTGAACTTCTTGTTTTCCAACAGAGACAGTTAGAGGATCAAATGTTTGAGTGATGTTTGCTAGCTATTTTTCACATTCTTTTATTTTCTTTTCAAAATCCTTAGAAAACTTAGATAAAGATAGACATGATTTTTAAATGTTTCCACCTTCAGATAGAGCACTTTGAATATTCTTTATGCAGGTAGCTACCAAATATTTATCCCTAGCTATCATCCCTTTCAATTTACCAAACCTTTTATCATCGAATTCCTTATCAACTTTATCATCACCTGATTTCTCAAGAGACTCAAAATGAGTACTTACAGCATTAATAAGTTTCTTCAGCTCATCAGAGCAAGTACTAGATGGATCCTTAACATATGTAGGAATGATTTTATCTAGAACACTGGAAGCAAGATTTAACAGTTCACTATCTTCAATATGAGATTTGAGAATTTCTTCCCTTGCCTTGTTCTGAGCGAATGAAGCTACCTTCATCTTCTGAATGGGAGATAAAGTGTCCAAGTTGATAGGACCTTTTAGAATTTCAAAATCAAATTCTTCATGTTGTTCTTCCAAAAACTCTTTTACTACCTTGGCAATGTCTCTTTCTTTCACTAGAACTTCCTTTATATCAACTTTCTTTCCCTCAACCACTTTTTCCTCAACTATAGATTCTTGCTTATCTTTTTCAACCAATACAATTTCAGGAGCTTCAATCTCCATAGGAATTTATGTATTATCCACATCAAGAGGAATCTGAGTATACTCACCTGTATCTTCTTTTTCCTCTTCTTCTATTGGACCAGATGAGACATCTTTATCAGGTGTTTCTTCAGAGACAACATCAATTATGTTTCTTAACAAAACTTCCTTTAAGATTTTCTTTGTTTCTTTTTCCACTTCTTTAGCTCAACCAATCATGAGCTTGTTTACTCTTGTTTTTCTCTTGAAATATTTCTTAGAGCTATTCATAATTGTCCTCATTTCCTCAATGGACATCACCAAACATAAATCTGCAAGAATTCTTTCTCTCATCTGCTCATCTTTAGTTCTTGCATTTACTCTTCTCATTAATAGAATTTCATAAAGACTTTTAGGTAAAGTAGACATTATTTCAATAAGTTCCTTATTGAAATTATTCAAGTACTTAATTGAGGCTTCCTCAAGAATTTTTTGATTGACACTGCCAAAGGTGTCATACCATTCACGAAGAGGCCTAAGATTTCCATCCTTAATCAATGCATTCTCTACATATTTTATAGACATACCTGGTTTTTTTTCTTTCATCTTCTTCTTTTCTTTCTCTTATTTATCGGAGGAATTTTCCTTAGAGACAAGTGATTCTTTTGAGCCTTTTTGCTTGATTTCTCTTATTTCTACATCAAATCCAATCTCTTCATCTTTAGAAACAGCAATATAAACTCTTTGTATTTTGTCCTTGTTCCTTTTTCCTTCCTTATCAGATGACTTCGCTTGAGTTTTCATAGGATTTGATTCCTTTGCAGGACCAAAAGGGAGAGTGGAGATTCTTGTAGATCTAGTTACAACAAAGGGTGCTACCGAACTAGCAGTTTTAGTTCTGGTTGGCTCTCCTACTTCAGCTTGTTCTCTCTTCCTTATAGTTTCTCTCACAGCTTTAGCAAATATACCCATGCTTTGTATAAATATTTCTACTTATTTTCTTACTCTTCTGACTATCACAAGTTTCCTTAGCTCATTGTGCACCTCTATATCTTTTTCTGAAAAAGTACCAAATATTTCTTCTGATGGATCCCAAGGTTTGCTCAATAAATATTCAGCATACATTTTCAAAATGTGTTCCTCAACCTCATATCCCATTGCCATAATCCAGACTGTTCTAGGGTCTGTTGATTCCATCAGGCATTGATCAATGTCAACCATAAAACAAATAGTATCTATGTACTTCTCCATAATAGATGTGGGAATTCTTTCTCTAGCATGCATCATACTCTGAATTTTTTTGAAATATCCCCAGATTGTAGTATTATATGTCTTACTGTCAGCAAATCTATGCAAGAGATCTCTGATTTGAGTGGCTACAAGTCTATCTCTTTACCATTGTACCTTTCCAAATCCTAGAAATTCATTCATGAAGTAAAAGAACAAACATAACAAAAAATTACCATACTTAAAGGAATTCTTCTTATCCTTCTTGATTTTTCCAAGATTTTCCATCAACTGACTTCTAAGAAACTCACATAGATCATAATTTGTATTCTCCTTTACCATCTAATACGCTGCATAACTAGTTGTGTCGGATACATAATTATCTTAGCTAGAATGATAGATTTTGTAACCAATGACCATAGATGCAAATCTAACATCTACATCAATGATATCATCAATTTTCATAGCTCTTCTATCATACTTTGAACCAATTGTATCAGTAACTATTTGATTCTTTATGGACTTCAAAATCAATAACCCGTTGGAGGAATTTAAACTTGTAATAGCACTTATAGCTTCTTTTATAATCTTGAAGGGTTGATTCCACCACATAAATTCTGCATGAACTCACTTCAAGATATACTGGACCCATTCGCTCTCTTCAAACACAAGAAATTTAACAATCTATGTAAATTTCTTCTCCTCTAGGGTTTTGAATTCAGGTTTGACACAAAAATCTTCTCCTATAATGTGATTGTTGTACAAATTCAATAATTGTGAGCTCCCTAACTCCTCAATTTTTGCATGAATATATGCCCTAAATTTTCAATATGCAAGACGCCATACAGAATAGACAAAAATGCACGGGTAAGGGCTTTGTCTCAACAGATTTGAAAGGATGCCACTTGAATTTCGGATGGGGTATGTCCTTTATATCAACCACCAATGGAGTAGCCATTTGCACAAATTCACAATCTCACAAGTTATTCCGATAAATACCTTTACACCAATTTGAGGGTTTGATCGCTAAATCACCTTCACACTGAATCTTCACCAAATATCACCAAAGTTGCTTCAAAACTCTCCAAATTTCTTTTCCTTCTCAAAATGCAAGGTGATGAATGAAGAGTACAAATGACCTTTTATCATTTGCATAACTTGATTTTTTGTCTCAATAAATTTTTTTGTCCTAACTTATCTAGATACCCTATTTTCATGCTCTGTGAAGGATAACTCTTCTACAGACCTTCAATTATGCACAAATACTTTCTCCAGTTGTTTCAGCAACATATGTAGATCATCAATGCACTCACTACACTCATCCACATCCCAGTGCCAACTTTAGATAAGAGGTTTGAATAATTTCTTTGAAAACTCCCCTTAGGCCAGAGGCCATCAACTAATTTCCGGATGAATTACCAAAACTAGATTTTAGTGCCGGCTCATTTTCTACAATAGAGGGACTCTTCTTCACCCATATCTTCTTCATTTGATTCTTGATCTCACCTATAGTGACTTTCTCTTTTCCCTTTACATTCTTCTACATGTTTCTCCTTTGATTTACCAAACCCTTTCTACTTCTACAAAATCTAGCAATGTGACCGGATTTGTTGCAATTGTAGCACACCACATTTCTTTGTCTAGACTAGTTGTTCCATTGGTTTTCTCTTGATCTGCACTGGTTAGAAATATGGTCAAATCTATTGCATGTATAACATCTGACATCTCTGTAGGAGTTGTTCATCATATTTATGCATTCATTTTACTTATGACCATACTTATTGCAATTGAAACACTGACCAAAAAATGTTGGACCACTTGAGTTCATTCTGCCCCTATATTGAGTAGCCATGTATCCAAATTTATTGCAACTAACATAGTAACCATTGAATCTTTAATAATTAGGTTGTCTTACCGGATATGTTTCATATTTGTTCATCTGATTTCCTTGCCTAAATCTCCTTTATCCAAAATTTATTTTTCCAAATTTTGAACTTTCTCCTTCCTCATATCCAAGACCTCTCTTTTCGTGATCGGTCCTCTAACTTTATATTAGTTCATCAAGCTTAGTTGAGCTAACCTTGAACTTTTCTTTGTATTCATTAGCAGTAGCAAGTTCATCTGTCAGGGTAATAATCTATCTTTCAAGTTCTTCATTATCTCTAGATTGTTGTAATTCAAGCTCTGGATTAATGAATCCATCATTAATTATGTTGCATTCTTTAGATTTCTCTTTCAAGGACTGAGCAAGGTTCTCTTCATTCTTCTTTTTTTCTTCAATATCCTTGGTCATCCTCATCATGATAGATTCCATCTCATATTTTAGGATTGTATTATCTTTGGTAAGATTTTCACATTCTTCTATCTTTTCCTTCAGAGCTTGACTCTGTTGTTCATCTTCCATGCTCTTACTATCATTATGCTTAATCTGATCAGAGATTTCCTTTCTGTTCTGCCTAGATTTATTGATTTTATCTTTCAATGACTCAATGAATTTTTCAGCATCCATGAGGTTTGCTTGCAATTTCCGAACTTCAAATTTTGACTGATCAAGATCATCTAGGGCCACCAAAATTCGTTGTTTAAGACTGCTTGAATCCATTTAATTGCTTTCTCGGATCTTCCCCAAGCTATTAGACGTATTCCAAGGAACTTAGCTCTAATACCAATTTTTGGAATCAAGGAACACTGAGAGGGGGCGGTGAATCAGTGTGCTGCAAATTTTAACTTTATTAATCTGACCCTTCAAGCGTTTATAAAATTCAATCAAAAGAAATATGCATGAACATAAAACAAACAACCATAACACAATAACACAAGGATTTTAACGTGGAAACTCTATTAGGTGAAAAACAACGATGGAAGGCCAGTCGACAATATTATCTGAGTATACTCAAAAAAAAATTATAGAATAGGGATGCACTTGCATTCAGGCACGCTACCTAGAGCTCACTGCTTAAAGGAAGACTCATTGTCCTACAAAGATAATCAGATTAAATCCATCTGAGAAATTGAACTGAGAGATTAGCATCTGCATATTCCTAATTACAGTTCCAGTTAGCCTCAAATATCGAATTCTTGACCTTTTGTCTGATTTTTCTCTTCTACTCTGATTTGCAACACAAATCATTTATGCACAAGTGAAACTATGCATTATCACTCTTTTGCACTTCTGATATTCGCAACTAGCATCAACACACTTCGTACACACATCAAAATGATATAATAGATCACTTATATATATCTGTGACTAAATATTAATTGTCCATATTTAGGCTTCAACAAGATATGAAAACATTTGTAAACTATCAGCTCAATCCATGGATAATCCTTAATGCACACCAACCAAAGTCGGCTTTAGCATAACAATGATCAACATCAGTATGTACAAACACAAAAATACTTAAACAATTACTTCTCAAGTATCCGCAACATATTACATTCACCAAGTCGGCTTCTATACTGATAATCAGATAATTAATCAATTGAATCTTCTAACTCGTAGATGGTCAATACGAGCCACTAAGATTCAATAGCAATAGAGATCATATACCAGACAATATTTCTTGAGATACGCAACACAAAATGATAACATAAAATTTGCATATGAATCATCGAACACAGTTTC
Organism: Sequoiadendron giganteum; assembly: GCA_007115665.2. Classification (NCBI taxonomy): domain Eukaryota; kingdom Viridiplantae; phylum Streptophyta; class Pinopsida; order Cupressales; family Cupressaceae; genus Sequoiadendron; species Sequoiadendron giganteum. Next base: position 298,736,845 of record CM021102.1, read on the forward strand.
CTCAGATGCTTTGTTCTGCCTGACAGTTAATCACAAAACTTCAATCTAACCTTTGGTATGAGTAATTTTTGAAGTGTGGATCGATCCACCGATTAGGGTTGTCATCAATGACAACACCAAATATCATTTGTAGTGTCTCTTTCCGAAATTTTACCATTATCATTGGATTTTCCTTCTCTTGACTTGGCACATCAGCTGGAATTAGAAGAAAATGATATTATGACAGTAAGGTTGGTTAAGCTCTTAGAGTTGGAATAGACAACAAAAAATTCTATGCAAGTCATAAAAGCACATCAAGCATAAGTCAAAATAAATTTTGACAAGATCTTGTAAATTCATAGAGTGTTCCAAGAAGGAGATCTATTGCTAAAATGGGATGTTGATAGAGCCAAGGTTGGAATAAATTCCAATTTTTATGTCATTTGGAGTGGTCCATATGTCATCACCAACTGCAAGGAGGCCAATGGATTCAATCTTTCCAAGTTGGAAAATGAGGTTCTTCCAATCTTAGTCAATGGGATTCATCTCAAACCTTATTTCTAATAAGTTTTGAGTTTTCATGTATATATTGTAAATGTCTTGCTTTTTTTGAAGTGCATTTGCATAGCCTACATTCTCCTTAAGGAAATGTATTCTCTTAGCTTTCATGTTTTCCTCCAAGTGCAGCTACACATGTTTTGTTTTCCTTTGAGGCGCAGCTATTAGTTTTAACCTCATGACTCTGTGCCCAATGGACTGGTAAGGCCTTTGGATTCCATGATTAGTAGGCAATCATCCCACAAAAATCACCAAAATGTTGGCTTATTTTATGCCACCCTTAGATTCATATCTTCTATACTACATAATAGTCCATTCCTGCAAGGATGTTTGTTCAATCCTATAGGTCCTTGGCGAGGCTGCGAGGTAGCGGTAAGTTCACCACCATATTGTGGTGGTCAATCAAAAGGTAGTGCAGGGTAGCGGTAAGTTCATTGCCATATTGTGGCAGCCAATCACAAGGTAGTGTGGGGTAGTAGTAAGTCCACCACCAGACTGTGGTGGTCAATCAAAAGGTAGCATGGTGTAGCGGTAAGTTCATTGCCATACTGTTGTGGTCAATCAAAAGGTGGTGTAGGGTAGTGGTTAGTGCAACGCCACACCATGGCATTCAAGTAAGTGATTAATGGTAAGGAGGCAATTAACTACTAAATGTGACCCACTGCCTCACAACAAGTGTAAAGGTGGTGCATGAGATAGCGAGCAATAGTGGAGATCACATGATTAGCGATCAATGGTCATGTTTTAATCTTGCATTGGAAATCTGATTTCGGTCGTCCATGTTCGATTTGTCGTCCAGTATTCAAACTTCAACGGTCAACTGCTCCTGTTGTCGGCAAGTTTCTAGAATTCATGTCTCAGTGACATTCCCAGCTACTAGATCAAATCAAATCGACTATGGATCGATTTTTCATGCTTTTTTAAGGTTGTATTGATTGTTTATTAGTGTCATTACTCCTTGAGGTGTTGCAGATGCTATATTCTCTTGTCAAGGTATGTTGGTCTAATTTTTTGTTGTGGATTTCATGAGTCCCCATCCCTGCATTCATATGATTCATCATTCTGGGGCTTATTCAGTTTGTCAGAGCCTTTATGGCTAGTTATGTTGCTTTGTAATGGGAGAAATTCAGATCATTTTTAATCTAGTCAAATTTATTTTCTCTAACCATAGTTAGTTTAGGGTTAGGATTTGAATTCAACTCTTGGTTATACTTGCACCATAAAGGAAAGTATTTCATCTTTATTATAGGTTCTTCTTTTGGGCTCCTCTCATAGTTTTCTTTTGTAGATCATGTATCTTGCATTCTTTCATTGTAAAGTTTGGCCTTTATGCCTAATAGAAATAAATATTACTATTATCATAGGCATTTATTGCATGTTTGAGTAAAATATCTTACCTTCATATTTGAATGCTTGTTTTAGTTGATTTTTCATTATTTTCCTGATCTAAAGAAAATAAGAAATGCATTTTATCTTGTGCATCACCTTATTTTACATTTTATGTCTTTTTCTATCCCTTTTCTCTGTGATCTGTTAGAATAAATTAGTAATATGGTTTTCATTGTGTTGGGTTACACCAACATATTTGCACTTAGTTAGAAGAGGAAGTTTACCTTCTCTAGAGACTTGACTTCAATATGCAAGTTCTTGCACCTTGAGGTCATTTCCATTGTGTCATTAGAACACTGAACTCTTGTTCGGTAGGGTGCAATTTTATGTGACAATAGGTACCCTGGTAATTCATTGATGGTACACCTTGTTGTTGGGATGAATTGTTTTGTTGAAGGTTATCCTGGTAGCATTTTGGTGGTACAACTTGTTGTTGGGATGAATTGAATTGAATGTTACCCTAGTAGTGCGTTGTTGGTACACCTTGTTGGATTGGTATATTGGTTGAAGGATAAATTTATGATGCATTATGTGGCATGTATTGTCCTTGTTGTGGGTTGTCGCATTGTGGCATGTATTGAGGTGGAATTTCTTGATATTGTTTGGCCACTACTACTTGTTCGATTTGGAACGGTTTCCTAAACAAAGGGTTGTCCATTGGTTGTTGTTTAGGTTGATCATTGCTTTGTGAGAAGATTGGTGGCATGTCCGGAATCTCCTCTAGTTTGGGTATTTTTCTCACAACTAAATTATCCCCTAAAGGAATGAGGTGAGGATCCTTAAGACCTTCTACATTAAAGTCTATAGGTAGTTTAGCACCATTTTCTGCTAATTTGAAGAAGTAGGAATTTGGATCCTTTCTTATCAGTTTGTCCATCAATTTGAGTACCTTGCCATTATTGGAGTGTTGAAAAAATTCCTCCTCATCTAATTCTTCCTCACTATCCACTTCTTCTATGGCCATGTCCTTGTGCTTTTGATTTGACCTATCCATCATTTCTTATTTTCTATGGATTACTTCCTCCTCACTTGGTAAGTTTGATGTTGCTTTGAATGTTGGTTCCTTTTGAGGAGTTATAAGGTCACTTGGTCTATAACCCCATGGGTCACTTTTGTCGTTTGTGGTGTTTGTTGGTGGCATGCTAGAGCTACTTTTGTTTGCTTCCATTTTTTTTGTATTGTGATCACATGGTTGTCATAAATAGGAATCAAGATTTTGTGGAAGTTGGTGATTTCTAACCTATGGAATGAACTAATGCTTTGTTTTTGGGATTTTTTGTTTAAGGAAATGTAATTTGTTTTTTTGGATTTTCTATTTTTGAAAGGATGATATCTATTTCCATGTAGGAGGTGGTAATACGAGCCTTCTGGCCGCAAGATCTGATTTTCATTCCTCTTTGTCTAGGATATTAGCTATGTTTCTCCAGTGGGTTTGTGTTTCCTTTTTCTCGAATATGAAACTCCTCAAACTACCAATAATTTATAATTGTTCACCTTCAATTAGTGTGAGGTATGTTTGTATAATTGGTGTCATAAGACTTGGTTGTTGAACTGGGTAAATTGGATGCCAAATGGTCATAAATTGAGTGATGTTGGTAAATGAAGCTATTTTTGGGACTCAAAAATGTTGAAGACCTAGATCGATATTTCACTTTTTTTTTATAGAGCATATGTTGCAAAAAATCTACTTGAACTAGCCTTGAGGTTCAAGAAAATGTTGATTTCTTATAGGTTTGAGTGACGGAATGATCCAAGTTGTTTGTTTTGATTTTGAATCCTAAAAGTAGTTTGGAGCATTTTTTTTTGCAAATGGATGATGGACTGATGTAAATTATGACATGTTTTGGAAGTCTAACTGTTTTCATTCTCACAAGTTTTAACTAGTTTAAGATCAGTTTCTGATTTTCACTAGGAAGTAAAGCAAAAGCGGCAATCTCAGAGCAAAAGGGGGATTTTTTGTCAAAAGAAGTCAGCTTCAAGTCAACTATGGCTAAGAAAATATGTCAAGTGCAGTATGATTTCTCAAAAGCGGCTTCTATTTCAAGTTTTCCTAATTGGTGAATTATGCAGGAAAAAGTGATTGTCTTGATCAAATGTGGCCATATTTTAGTTAACTGCGGCTAAGAAAATTCATCAAGTGTGGTAATAATAGGATCAACTACAATAGATTTTAGGTCAAGTGTGTTTATTTTTGTAAAAGAGATAATTTTTTGATACTAACTATAAAAATCTAGAGAGAAAAGGCAACATTTTTTAGGTCGACTACAGCTAGTTTAAGTCAGAAGCGACAAAAATAGTAGCAATAGCGACCTCTGTTCGGATTTGTTTACTAGTTTTTGTTTCTTGTAGTATTTTTGGATGGCTTTGTTTGATGTTATTTGAGATTTGAGAATTTTTTCAAGTGATATCATGCAACACAACAATAAAAACTATTTGACCCTAAATGTTTATAACTTTAAGCATGCTTCTTTCCATAAAAAGTCAAATTTTGTGGAAGTCAAAATGGTAAAGCCATAGTTTCCAATGTTGAATTTGTTCTTAATGTGACTTGAAATCTAAACCTAAATATTTGGAAACCGTTTAAAGATATGTATTTAAGATATCTTTTTAGGAGTGAAAATATAGGGATTTTTTCAAAGTATTCAAACTAAGTTTAAAGGGTTTGAAGTTTGATAACCATGTTCAATGCTTGTTTTGATGTGTTCATTTTAATTCAAGCAAAGTGTTTGATGTCAATAAAGTAACCTTGGCCTGCATCAATCAAGTCACCCTAGGTAAGTACTGCAGACACATAAAAATGGCCTAGACCCGCAAACCACATTCTTCTATATCATGCTTCATCTCAACATAATTAAAATATTCAATTATGTCTTATAGTCCAATGTCAACTATTAATTAAATAACTCTTAATTATTTAATTACTTCACGTATTTTATTCATATTGGCTATTTAAATAAATAAATTACATTTATTATTTAAATGTGTCACTAATTACTTATGTCACTCTATAATTAAATAAATTCCTAAATTTATTTAATTATTACTTCCTTATGATTATTAAATAAATAGATCTTATTTATTTATTTAATACGTTATTAATTATTTATGTCCTCTCATAATTAAATAAATTCTTATTATTTATTTAATTATTATCCTCTCCAACTTTCTTTCTAATTTTAAATAAAATCATTTATTTAAAATTACCCACTTTCTAATTTTCCTCCACAATTGAATAATTTTAATTATTAAATTGTCTTATTGATTTTCTTTCTAAATTTAAATAAAAGCATTTTATTTAAATTGGCAACTTCCCTCTTTCCAAGTAAATAATTTTAAAATATTATTATTTACTGTCACATGAATTCATCATTTTGGAATTAATTTCAAAATAGCATTTTTCTCCACAAAGGAAGTTATTTCTAAAATAACTTGATTTTCTAAATATCTTCTTCTTGTTCAATCTTTATCTTCTTGATTTTTACTAATTTCATCTCAATGTCACGTTTATTCTCTACCATTGATTTAATTTCTTAAATTAAATCTTGTCCACAAATTTGGGGGTTTTTACCCTAACCCTAATTGAGAGTTGTCATTTTGAATCTTAACCATTGATTCTAGGGCATTTCTCAATCTCTCATCTCATCTGTCCATCCAAAATTGCATTTTCTATAAAATGTCAATTTTATCTTCATTTTGAGACCTCTTATTATCTCAGAATTATTCTTCTTCTTCACTTCATTCTTTTTGTCTAACATTGTCTTTTGCAGATTTTTACATTGCATGTAGAGATTAGTTTCTTACATACATTTTAGATAAAATCCTTCAACACTTTCTAGGTCATGTCATAAACTTAGTTTTCTCACACAAAGGCTGAGGGCATCCATCATATTGCAGCAAATAGAGAACGTGCAAGGAAGGTGATTCATGGAGGTTGAAGGCATTTGGTGAGATCTTTCCATTTGTTTTTATTATTTGCTCCTTTGTTCTTTCTTGCTTACTTAGGTTTGATTTTGTTTGTTTTAATGAAACTAATTTGAAAACTTACCCTATGTTACATTGGTGAGCCCGACACATTAACACGTTTTTTGCAGGTTCTCATACGGCCTCAGATTTTGTTTTACAGGTACAGGAGTATGGAACGACGCAACTACTAGCCTACGTGACGCAAGTGCTCTGTCACACCACTTTTGAGCTCGCGAACGACACATTTGACATATCACAATGCATTTGACACTCAGAGAGCCGCAACTAACCTTTTGCACCACATTTTCCAAAACTCGAACCACAAATGCAATACTGAGCCGCATCTACTATTTCGCGCCACAAATGATTGGTTATTCTCATTCTTAAATTATTGTCTAGATCCGGCGCAATCGCGGCCAGTAGTTTTATTGATGTATGGAGATTAAAATGAACCAATCCTAGGATAGGCACTTTAATTTTGGAATTTATCAATCCTAGGATAGACACTTTAATCTGGAATTTATCAATCCTAGGATAGTCACCAAATTTTATTTTTTTGGTTAAAATAAATCCAATGCTTGTTGTGAAGCAGCATCTTCACTTAGTGTAGAAAATCGTCATTTGGGTTTAAAAGTGAACCACTTGTTTGCTATGCTTGATTGGGTAATAGGTATATGCTCTCCCCTTTATTGGGTGATCAAAAAACCAGACTTACCCATTTTGTCTTTATGCATTTTGTATTTTTTTAAATCCTTTAGGAGGCCTGCCATAGTGGGAAAAAGTACTCACCCTATGGGAATGACCTAAGTGGGAACAACCAAAGCCAGGTTTTCCAACCCACTATAATCAAAAGTGAATTTTGGGGAAACCCATATTCAACGGAAGTGGCAAGATAACCATCCCCAAAATCTTTGTTCTAAAGATTGGGAGGTCTCCTGAGGGAGTTTATCTATTGCCACACCGAACGGAAAATTTCACTATGAACCATAGTGTAGAAGCCAGCCGTGTCAGTATCCAGACATTGTTTCAATCACGGTGCAAGGGGAGGGAAGCATCTCCCCCCAAGACACTCACCATAAAATCATCACAGATTGTTTGCTCAGGGGATTCGGTATCCACTTCCGTCATCTTGAGTATGCACCTGGAAAAGACAAAAACACGAGTGCCCTCTAGGGAGTGACATGGTTGTGTGAGTCGACGCAATTTTAAGTTGTGGGTTGTGATTGCTATGATGACCCTTTGACCATTAAGAGTGAGTCTGCTTGAAGTGTTGTCTTGTTCATATACCAGTGAAAATAAAAGGGGTCATGCTCGATCCTTGAACATACACTCAATGTTTTAGATTCTATGTCTTGGCTAAATCAACAAACTCAACAAATGAACATCAAACTCGCCTAAATCTAAAATAAATTGGTCAAACTGCAACTGCTGAAATTTATTATGAGCCACAATTGCTCTATTGAACTGCAATCTTCCTGTCAAACTGCAATTGCTCATTTCTGAGTCACAGTCGCTCTATTGAGCCGCATTCACAATTTTAACCACCACATTCATCATTTTGCACCGCAATTTCCTATTCCTGAGTCACATATGCTCTACTGAGCCGCAATAGCCAATTGAAACATTGAAATTGCCTATCATTGAATGCATTTTCTACACTAAAAACCACAATTGTTGTTGCACCGTATTTGCAATCCTAAACACCGCATTTTCCATTTTGCACAATACATGCTAAAACTTGAGATGCATATGATTGCTCTGCAATGCATTTGCATTCTTGCAATGCTTTTGAAACCTGAAGTGATGCATTTTCTTGTCAATTGGAGAAACATTGTTGTTGTCAGAAATTCGAGGCCACACATTTGTAACCTGGATTTCCTAGCATCTTTTTTCAGAAGCCTTTGTCCAAACCAAAACCAACACTTGTCCAAGTCATCCATCTTTTCATTTAAATTTATCTTGCAATCCATCATCATCATTCTCATAGGAAAATTCTTAAGTCCTCAAAGTTTTTTTGCACACCTTTGGGATCGGCAAACTTTCCTTACTTTGTCAAACCTTTGTCTCAAAAATACATTGTCATTGGACCAAGTCAAAACAAATTAGTCCTTAGTAATTATCCTTACGTGAGCTACTTCCAACTCATAAGTCTAGTGTGGAAATCTCACCTTGTCATCTTGTCATCTTGTCACTTTATCCTTCAAACTAGTCCTTTGACAACTAAAATTGAGACATTGGCCAAACTTTGAGGGGTTAGAAAACCTTTCCTAAAGGTCATTTGGCATAAGGCACTCATTACCACTTTGCATTTGACATTCCCTTTTTATCATTTTGCATAGTCTTAGTCTCATTCCATCCACCATCATGTCTTCAAGTCACTATGGCATGCTTGCTACTTGAATTGAATGCCAATTCATTAGTAATGGTCAAGCACAACTGGCTAGGGACTTCAAAATGCTATACCTCCAATCCAAGTCCAAATTCACCTCAACCTCTAGTCCTCCATCCATCTATCCATCTTACCAACAATCCATGAGTCCTATTCCTCTATCCATCTACTATCAAGGGTCCCCTAACACCATCCACAACACTAAGTCACAACAAACTTTCATTACCCACCCTAAACTTGATAAGAGAAACCAATCATCCATCAATCCTAGTCCATCATACACAAACCCTTTCCAAGTATCCACATCATATCCTACTCCTCCATTCACATCATATCATAATCCTTCATCCACATCATATCCTAGTCCTCCACCCATGTCATATCCTAATCCTCCATTCACGTCATATCCTAGTCCTCCATTCATGTCATATCCTAGTCATGCATTCAATGCCTATCCTATCCCATCAACCCTCAACCAAGTCCAAACATCCATGGCATGTCCTATTCCATTATACACCAATCCATTCCAAGAAATTCCATTTGGTCATGAAATCACATCTACTCATAGTCTCCAAAGTCCCATTCCATTTCATAAACTTGAGGATACATGTCAAGAGGAAATTCCAAAGCACAACATCATAACATCATCGTCATTTCAAGATCAAAGTAGTCCATCCCATGAACCTATCTTTAAATCCATTCAAGAAGTCCTCCTAGACAATCATGGCATACCAAAGACACCTATCCTTGGTCAAGAGTACATCCATAACCATGTCATTCAAGATGACCCTATCCTTGGTCAAGATCCTATTTCCAATCATGACATTCCAAATGAACCCATCTTTGATCAAGACGCTATCTTTGATCAAGATGTCCAAAATGATCCACTCCTTGACCTTTATTCCATTTATGATGAAACACTTGAAGATGATTCCATCCAAACTTCAAGTATTAACACTCCCAAAAATAAGACACTTTCCTCCATGGGACACATAGATGATCTAACACTAGAACAAGAGTCTTCTAGCATGGACATATTTGCAAATGATCAAGCTATAGCTGAATTAAGTGGCCTCTATGACAATGACCATGAAGATGGTTTTGACATAGACTTGGAAGCACCAACATAATCATAGGAGTCCGACATGTCACCAAATCAAACCGAAGGTAATAATCAAAAATCTGTCCAGCATGTTAGTGAAACTATAACATCCTATCAATTAGGATCATCTCTCTTTTTCAGAGCGGGATTTTTTACAGATGAGAAGATTTCAAGCATTAATTTCCACAATAAGGATGGGTTAGCATCTTGCTTCAAAAATGACAAGTATCCCATCACCAACAAAATATGTCAGAACATGCATTATCAGGGAAAAGGATTAGGCCTACAGTAGCAAGGAATTATTGAACCAGTACAAGTTCAGGCAAATTACAGACACCAAGGTCGTGGCTACTCCTTAGTCAAAAAATCTAACGATGTTAGTGGTCCCTCCTCGATACTGGGATAAAATTTATCTAATACAAACGTCAAAATGGGTGTCATGAGTAGTCCTAGTCATAAGATTATTGTCAATACCCCTTCCCTCCACACCCCAAATCATCATTCCATCATCAATAAACCTTCCATTTGGAACCAAAAAAATTCTTACAAATCTAAAATCCAAAATCACATGTCAAAGGCCATGGAATCAATCAAAAATACAAGTGGACAAAAAAAGCTAAAATGGATCCCAAAACAAAATGGGTCAAGTCAAGAAAAAAATGAATCAGGCAAAGAAAATATGCCAAAGTCAAAATTCAATCAAAATATGGAGCCACAGCACAAGAGGACTCCCACATATAATACATGTCCACCTCCTTCAAAATGGCCATCAAGCAAGACATATAAAAGTGTTGTTCCAAATGCTATCAAAAATCCAACCTCCATCATCCATTTCCCCAAGTTTGGAGAATAAAAATGGATACATCCAAACATCCCACCAACCCATCCATGTCCACCATCATCCATCATAATCCTACATCCTCCTTAAAGTCCAAACATCCCATGTCACAAATCCATCGCATCATGGCAGAAACTCTCTATCATAAGGACTCTCATGGCACTCTATCGCGATAGGCGTATTCAGATAAGGCCAACTCTAGTATCAACAAGGATCACAATGAAATCAATCAGTTGTATGCAAGCGCTATCATCCTGACAAGGAAACTACTTCAGAAAGGTCATTATTGGCATGTCATGGCACCAGTCTCTACATCGGCATCATCAAAGGCTTCAGTATAGTTAGTGGTCATCTAAGGCATCAAGGCTATCCGAAAAAATGCAAAAATACAAAAAAAAATGAAAAATAAAATAAAAATCGTCACCTTGATGAAAACCTGGCAAACAGGCATCTTGGTGACACCAAAAAAATCAAAAAATAGTAAAGAGAAAAATTTCGTCCAATAGTGAAAACCTGGCAAATAGGCACTTTGGATAAGTAACATGATGAAAACTTGGCAAACAGGCATCATGTGTAGAATAAATCATCTATGTAGACCATTACACTTGGGGGCAAGTCATCTCATCTCCCATGCCCTTCACATGACATTTCCATCTATCCATTTAAACCCTATCATTTTTCGTCCATTTTCCCCATGAATTTGATCTTGATAAGGACTAAAATACAAACATAAGTCATGCTTTGGGAAAAATCATGACATGTCTATCTTTTGGTCATACCTTATTCATTGAGTATCATGACATTACCTTCATAGCCTCCTTTTCACTATGCGGCATCATGCTTGGAGACCATATGATAATTCTCCTAGTCCAAGCCATCCATGTCTCCTATCTTTTACCAAGGCCATCCATTGTCCATTTATACATGTCACCCTTCTTGGTTTCCCTTGTCAATGGTCTAAAGATCCCTGGTCATCCCATCCATTCCTCACCAAATCGTTCCAAATGCAAAAATATAGAAAACTTGGCACATTATCCAAAACATTCTTTGACTTTGTCCCTAGCCCTACTGCAAACTTTTATCATCTTGTCATATCACTGTCATCTTCACGTTGTATCAGGATGTGTCCTTCCCATGTCAAACAACGTTGTCATTGTCATCATCACCCATCAATTAGTATCCAGCTTGACTAGTAGCAAAATCATGGTTGTCTTTGGATTCATGTGCGTCAGCATCATTCACATGCATTTGTCACAATTTTCACAAAGCATCAAAAGGTCATAAAAATTAGAAAAGTCCTAAAAAAGTTCAAAATCGGAAAAAGTCCTAAAAAAGTCATAAAATTTAGAAAAGTCATAAAAATTTGAAAAAATCCTAAAAAAAGACCTAAAAATTGAAAAATGTCCTAAAGAAAACACAAAAACATTCAAAAAGTGTCAAAAATCTCAAAACAAGGTCAAATTTTGTCCTGTCACTCCCGTCAACCATGTCAGTCAATCTTTATCCTAGTCTGAACTAAATTGTCTCTACGCATTTGCTACATAGGTAAGATTCATCTTTGAATCCTCGAGACATTAGGTCAGTCTTTTTAGGTTTTTCAAAATAAAATCATAAGTCAAACATGGTCGCATCAGTCAAATAAAGAAGACATGGTCACACTTGACACAAGACAGTCATTTGAAATGTCACCGTCAAAATTGGTCAAAATCAGACAACATAAGCCAATCAATTATACAATCAACATCAGTCGGCTTGCCAAAGCATTAGTCAAAATGTCAATCTCGTCACTTTTTGGTCCTTTCCAAGATGTGTCCTTCTTGGATTTGGATCTCGTCAAAATGTTATTTTCCTTTTCAGGATGTGTCCTTCCTGACCTTAGGCACCGTCAAACCATCAAACCGTCAAACCCGTCAAACTGTCAAACTATCAAACAATTAATCTTCGGCAAACAAACATTGGCAAGACAATTAAAATGGTTGTTATTTTTTGGCTATTTTGTCTTATCTTTTTATTGACTTGTCTTTCGCTCATGTTACTAGCTACCTCGAGGATGTCCCATGAAGGATTTAGAGGTGTGATGACGTCTCATGACCTGTTGTGTTTTTCTTTGACTATTGTCTATGGATTGTCTTAACAAAAAGACTGGGGCAAATTGGCCTCTCGTATGAGTTATGACATTCCTTGTCGACGACTGTCTATTTTGCAAGTGGATGACCTTGCGTACCTTGGTCTATGTCATACCCTGGTGTTTGATGTCAATTTGTGTCATTTTTACCACCCAATGATGATTTGAGCAACACCTATTAGTACCTTGGCAAATATTGAAGGATTCTAACATGCATTTCATTTTCTGCACTAACTTGCATTTCCTTCTATCCTAACATTCATATTTTTCTCTCTAATATTTCTTCTAGTCCGTATCATTATCATCCTTACCTATCTCTACTATATACTTTTGTCTTTCATCTTCTATTCCTTCTCATCCATTTCGAGAGCACACTCGTGTTCTCAGAACCCAACTGTCCTCTCGAGGGGGCATACGCTACCTCCTCGTCATTCTTCCTCATCCTATTTTGCACTAGGGCATATTTTTGACTTGTTTTCTTTTCCACAATGCGACAAGCTGCATTATGACAAAGAGGGGCAAATGTAGACACATAAAAATGGCCTAGACCCGCAAACCACATTCTTCTATATCATGCTTCATCTCAACATAATTAAAACATTCAATTATGTCCTATAGTCCAATGTCAACTATTAATTAAATAACTCTTAATTATTTAATTAATTCACGTCTTTTATTCCTCCTGGATATTTAAATAAATAAATTAAATTTATTATTTAAATGTGTTGCTAATTACTTATGTCACTCTATAATTAAATAGATTCTTAAATTTATTTAATTATTACTTCCTCATGATTATTAAATAAATAGATCTTATTTATTTATTTAATACGTCATTAATTATTTGTCCTCTCATAATTAAATAAATTCTTATTATTTATTTAATTATTATCCTCTCCGACTTTCTTTCTAATTTTAAATAAAATCATTTATTGAAAATTACCCACTTTCTAATTTTCCTCCACAATTGAATAATTTTAATTATTAAATTGTCTTATTGATTTTCTTTCTAAATTTAAATAAAAGCATTTTATTTAAATTGGCAACTTCCCTCTTTCCAAGTAAATAATTTTAAATTATTATTATTTACTGTCACATGAATTCATCATTTTGGAATTAATTTAAAATATTAATTTCAAAATAGCATTTCTCTCCACAAAGGAAGTTATTTCTAAAATAACTTGATTTTCTAAATATCTTCTTCTTGTTCAATCTTTATCTTCCTGATTTTTACTAATTTCATCTCAATGTCACATTTATTCTCTACCATTGATTTAATTTCTTAAATTAAATCTTGTCCACACATTTGGGGATTTTTACCCTAACCCTAATTGAGAGTTGTCATTTTGAATCTTAACCATTGATTCTAGGGCATTTCTCAATCTCTCATCTCATCTGTCCATCCAAAATTGCATTTTCTATAAAATGTCAATTTTGTCTTCATTTTAAGACCTCTTATTATCTCTGAATTTTTCTTCTTCTTCACTTCATTCTTTTTGTCTAACATTGTCTTTTGCAGATTTTTACATTGCATGTAGAGATTAGTTTCTTACATACATTTTAGATAAAATCCTTCAACACTTGCTAGGTAATGTCATAAACTTAGTTTTCTCACACAAAGGCTGAGGGAATCCATCATATTGTAGCAAAGAGAGAAGGTGCAAGGAAGGTGATTCATGGAGGTTGAAGGCATTTTGTGAGATCTTTCCATTTGTTTTTATTATTTCCTCCTTTGTTCTTTCTTGCTTACTTAGGTTTGATTTTGTTTGTTTTAATGAAACTAACTTGAAAACTTACCCTATGTTACAAGTACACCCTTTTAGGTAGGATTACCTCATGCCCCAAAGGGATGATTTTACATAAAATTTATGGAAGAGTGTAGAGGTATGTTAAGAATGAACTCTTAAGCTCTACGCATCAACCAAAAATTAGACTTGGTAAGTAACTACTCGGAAGCATAGTTCTGATGCACTACTTTCAAAGAGCATTTCCTAAAACAATGATGGCTTCTAGAATAAGGTTCTTAGTGACAAACTATGATCACCATACATACACTACCATTCATTGGTCACTTAAGACACTTTAACCGTTCCCATTCCACTTAAGGCGTGGAATTAGGTGCAGTATGTTGTCGCCTAGGATTGAAGCTACTTTCTTACAATTTTGCAACCTCTAATATAGTCTTCCAGTAAATGTGTTTCGAGACCTTTCTTATGAGTTCTCCATCGTGGGATGCATCTCATAGCAAGCCCCCTTTGTAAGGTAGTTTTTTAAATGAAATAAGTGCAAAACTCAAAAGAAAAATTGTCACTCAAGATCGCCAAAAGACATGAGGGGAAAGGCACTACAACAAATCCCTATGATTAGCTCCTTTTTTTGCTCCATTTTTTGCTTCCACCCAATATTTTAATGTATGTTTTTCCAATTTTTTGAAAAATTCAATGCTATTTATCAGGTTGACACTATTTTTGGTGTTTATTGCACCGATCAGGACAAGTAGGCACTAATTTAGGTGAAAATTAGTGTCGCTTTTAGTGTTGAGTTTAGCGTTGAGTTTAGCATTGAGTTTAGCATCAAAATTAGCTCTGAGTTTAGGTCCAATTTTTTGTTGATTTTAGTGTTGAGGTTAGTGTAGACATCTGAATTTGACCCCTCCCATAAGGTCAAATTCATTCGCTTTATTCATCTATCTCACCTTTCCCATCGATGTTAGTTAAATGGTGTATTTAATTAATATTTCTTCCTTTCTCTAATGTTCCTAAGGTATTTAATTTAAATAATTAAATACTTTAACTTTATCTCCTTCCTCTCTAAATTCAATTTTTTAATTTAGTCACTTGCATTTATGAATTTAAATTCATTATTTTCTCTCTCCTTGTCTCATCCTCCATAACCCTTCCTTAATCTGGATTAATTTAATTAATTTTTGATTAAGATGTGCACACCCTTAATCAAGATTAATGTCACATCCTTCATCATAGCCCACTTACCTTACTGCCTCATTAACCACCTTAATCCCTTGTTTACACAACCTAATTACTTGATTAGGTCACCTTAACCCCTTATGCCATTTATGGCATTTTCCCAAGTCAACCTTCTTTTAAATTTTTTCTTCTTTTTAAGAAGGCAACCCCTTCCCAATGTGAATTTTTAATTCACATTTATTCCCCCTAGGTCTTTTAAGGAATTTGTAATTCCTCAAAAGTCTCATCACCCACATGGGGACAAGGACCTCCTTTATGAGAAGATCTTGTCCATACCCAAGGTACAATGAATTACCTCCACCTCATATCCTTTTTGACACCTCACCCACCACATGTCAAGATGTGAGAGCTTGTGAGTTCTCAATTGACCTTAGCCCTTGATCTTGTCCAAGGTGGTTGCATCTTGACCCTCCATTGTTTAGTTGATCTTCCCCTAAAATTAGAGGAATTTTCTCTCATTTGCATATTTTGAACATTCAACATTGAACACATCAATCATTCAAGCACTCAAGCAATCAAGCAATCAAGCAAGTACTCTCACGAATCCACCATTGCTGCAACTTTTTAGCTCAGTTTACATACACATTGTGCATCTATCCAAATACCCACTTAAATCATTGCATTCCTCATCTCATCCACATCGTTTTGCATCAAATTTTATGATATTTGCTATTGAAAGGAGCAAAAAAATCAAATGATCAACAGGGCCAACCAACTCATCAACTTGGACAAGGTATAAAACTCTTTTGTCTTTCATTTTCTTCAAGTTCAACTAGGCCAATCTTGAGGTGTTTGTGTTTTTTTCTTGCTTGCATTTCATTCTGTTTTGCATTTTAGACTAGGAAAATTCACCTACACATATTTTTGTCACACTCGATCGGACCCACGTCATGGGTCTATACTTTTACATTCTCTGTTGTTTGAGTTTTGGAGGTTCAGATTTCACTTACAAAAGTGAAACTGCCCTAACGGGTGAACTTTATCCTTACAGGGAAAAATTTTCCTAGTTAGATAGGTGAGTTTGCCAACAGGGGTGAATTTTATTCTCTAGATGGGTGAACCTACTCATTATAGGGGAAAATTTTCCATCTAGGAAAATTTGCTTCCATTAGGGGCGAAATTGTCGAAACCTTCAGAGATAGGTGAAGTTGATCACTTAGAATGGTCGAACTTGCTCCTTACATGGGTGAACTTTCTCATCTAGAAGGGAAAATTTTCCTCACACAGAGGTGAACCCGAGACTTTGATCTTCAGTTTTCAGCATCGTTTTGGTTTTGGTTTTACGTACTAACCCGCTAACTTGTTTTTTATGAGTTTACCTATTTTTTGCTAACATTTTGTGCAGTTGTTTCTCATTCATCCAAGACCGGTGGTTGGAAACTGTGATCCTAATAAAATGCTACTCCTAATGTGAGATGTTAGACAAAACTAATTAATGCAATGTGAAGAAGCAACAAGATAAAAGGGTACCTCAATAAGATTAGCCTAAGAAAATGGTGAAACAAAGGAGTAAGATAAAAAGAAATGATGATTTAAGTGTGTTATACCTTTCCTTTACTGCTCCTTCCTTGGTTGGCCCTTTGATTCTTCAAGAATTATGTGCTCCTTGGATGGCAATGAAGTTGAATGGATGCAAGATGAATTGATGCAATATGGATTGATGCAATAAGTGCTAAAATGGATGAGAGCTTGAATGGCAATTTTGCAAGAGTTTTGTTGCAAAAGACTTGATCCTTTTAAATGAGGGAATTGAAGGGGTATTTATAGGCTAAATTGAATTCTCTAAAGAATTCAACAGTTGAGATTGATCCAACAAAGATCAAGATGAAGGGCTATGGTGAGTTGAGGACTCACAAGCCCTCACATCTTGACATTGGGAGGTGAGATGTCTTAGGGTGGAGTGATGTGGAATGAGGTGGAAGAGAAGGACAAGAGGTGGAAGGGAAGTACATGAGGTGGATGAAGGACAAGTACCTTTGAGGTGCCTTGGGGGATGAGAAGATTTCCTCAAAAAGGAACTTCTTGTCCCCAAATGAGGATGAAAGAGACTTTTGAGGAATTTTAGAATTCCTCAAAAATCTCCATGGGAAAAGGAGAAGTGTGTGGGAAAAATAAATGTAAATTAAAAATTTACATTCAATGGAGGGTTCATTGGATAAAAGGAGGTCTCCAAAAAGCTGGAGATTTGTCACATGTGGGAGATGTGACAAGTCCAAGGTTCTAGAAGCCTTGGGCACATGTAAAATGACATGTCACATTTGCATGGGGGATGAGGAAGACCTTGGGAAGATAAAAGTGAATTAAAAATTCACATGGAGAAGAGGGGAACCTTGGTTAAATAAATGTGAATTAAAAATTCACATGGGGAAGGGAGTCCAGGCTAAAAATGGTAAGTGAGAAGGTTGACCAGAAAAGGTAAGCAAAATGTGGCTAATGATTCTAATTAAGGTTGTGCAAACACAAAATTAGGATAAGTAATGAGAGATTAGAGGAAAGTGGGAGATTATGGAGGATGTGACACTTAATCTTGATTAAGTGGTGGACATCCTAATCATAGATTAATTAATTTAATTTGGATTAAAAGAGGGTTATGGAGAATGTGACAAGGAGATAGAAAAGAGGAATTAAAAATTGGTTTTAATCCAAATAGGTTAAATGACTAAATTAAATAATTTGTCATGTTTATTTAATTTAGAGAAGAAAAGGGGGTAAGGTAAAGTATTTAATTTATTTAATTACATACTTTAAGAACCTTAGGCAGAAAATTAAATAATGATTAAATAAATTATTTAATCACTATTAATGAAATAGATGAATAGAATAGACGATTTTGATCATATGGAAGTGATCAAATTTGGATGTCTACATTTTTCCCCTTTTCGAAGTACCATTAGAATAACCATGCTTCGAAGAAAAGAAAGTGCAGATGACTCTATAGAGGAATTAACCAGAGGATGATGTCCCAGCTTGGGGAGGAGGACTTGAGCTGTCCAAATTAGCGGGGGAATGAATGAGGATGCCCCAATCCTGGAAGGGATTGACTATGGCTGAGAAAATAGATAAATGTGTAGGGTATGCCCCCTCGAGAGGGTGACGGGGGAAAAAAGAGGGATCTCGGGCGACATCTCGATAGGAAGAAACAAATGGGATGGTTGGAAAGAGGGCAAAAAAAATAGGCAAGTGATGAAGGAGGAAGAGATGGGGGAAAGAATGAGAGATGAGAGGGGATATGAAAATGACAATGTAAAGTGATGAAACAAAAAAATGATGAGAAGTGAGGGGAGATAAAGGTGAGCACAAATGGATGCGAGGACATAGATGATGGAGTGTTGTTTGATAAGGACATGATATATCCAAACACAACACAAGGATGGGGAATGACACATCTTGATGAGGATGAAGACGAGGATGAGTGTTGTTGATGAGGGAATGATACATCCCAAAACAACACAAGGATAGAGAAGGATACATCTAGATGAGGAGGAGGATGAGTGTTGTTTGATAAGGGAGTGATACATCCCAAAACAACACAAGGATAGGGAAGAATACATCCCGATGAGAGTGTTGTTGATGATGGAAGGATACATCCCAAAACAACACAAGGATAGGGAAGGATACATCCCAGAGATGATAATGATGATGATGATGAGCATGATGAGGATGATTGGATCAAGGCTAAAACCAAGAGTGTGATTAGATTATTTGAAAGGATGAGGATGGGGGAGATATGCAAGATGATGGAATGGAAAATGAAATGCAATCCTAATACAATTTGTCATCCTTAAAGCACTAATTTTTGCTATAACATAAGACACCGGACATCAGGGTATGTTAACCAAGACGAATTAGTGTCTAATGCATAAAACAAGCACAATAAACAAGAAGGCTATCCCAACACCCCAAAGTCACGATGACTTTGGTCGGGCCAGGTATTAGAATAACCACAAGCACAAAAGGATGCCCCAGCGTAACACAAGACCTCAAGGATCTTGGTGGGTACTACGTGGGACAACCAAGAAGACAAAACAAAGAAATGAGCAAGATATGCCCCTATGTTGACTAGTCAAAGCACACCGTGATATGAGGGATCAAGGTGACCATGAAAAGTGATGATAGGGAGCTCAAATGATAAACAAAAGCCAAAAGCATCAAAAGATCATAATCAATTTCAAATGTCCTTTGCCATAGGATCAAGATGATGGATGGGGTTCATGAGGTCTGTTAGCAAGGATACATCCTGTTGAGACCGATGATGGATAGAACTAAAAAATTGATATGACGCAGGATACCAAAAACCAATTGGATCTTGTGATACAAAGGACCGTTGTTTGGAAGCACTAGCTAGGATAGGGACATTCTTGACGACACGACAAGATGATGAGACATAAGGTGACAAGATGATAAAATGATGAGATGACAAAATAGAAACCCTAAAGACCTAGGGGCTCGAGGGTTGATGAAAGATCAACCTTGCCTACGTGAAAGCACAGAGCCCTCATAGTTCAGGAAAAGACCATGATAAAAGAGGAGAGAGGAAAATGAAGACCTCGATGGATGACAAAGACCAGATGAAAAAAATGCCTAGGGGGTGGACCAAATGATTGACCTTGCCTACGTGAAAGTGCAGGGGCAATGTAGTGTGACACAAGGCCAAAGACAGATGATGAAAGAGGACAAGACAGACAAAAGATAGAACCCCGGGGGTGAATCAAATGATCGACCTTGTCTATGTGAAATCACAGGGGCAATGTAGTTCGACACAAGGCCAAAGATAAATGATGGAGGATGACAAGACAAACAAAAGACAGAGGCCTAGGGGCGGATAAAATGATCGACCTTGCCTACGTGAAAGCGTAGGGGCAACGTAGTTCGACAAGAGACCGACAACGGACAATGGAATGATCATGATGAGAAGACACATGAAGGATGTGGGTTATGCGAAGCTTAGGGATGGGATAGTGATCTAGATTAGTAGAAGATGAATTGGGAGGATGAGAGGATCTATAGATGAATGATGAAGAGTGATAATATATCTGAAAGATGTGGGAAATAGATAGGAGGGATGAATTAGGATGTGAATGGCATTGGGTTGCATGCGGGTAGCCTAGAGCTAGATACCAATGACAAGGGATAATAGAGGGAAATGGATGGATGGATAAGAAGATGCTTGGGTAGGGTGAAGATTGAGAGGATATTGTTAAGATAGGAATGATGATAGTGAGATAGCATGGCATTGGATTTCATGGGGGTAGCCGATAGCTAGATACCAATGACAAGGGATGATGAGATAGAAGGAAATGGATGGATGGATAAAGATGGGGAGATAGAAAGATGCAAGGATAGGTGGACAGAGGGATACAAAATTGGAGGGATGGAATGGATTATTGGATGGATAAATGGATGGGGAGGTAAGGATGGGTAAGATGGGGAGATGGAGAGGATTACTTGGTGGAATGGATGGACGATGTTTCCAAGGACCGAATTGCAAATAAGGAGATGCCCCCACTCTAGATGTGTCATGTATGATGAGGCAAGAGGGATAGCAAGATGGGTGGATAAGGGAGTGAGATGGGCAATGGAAGAAAGATAGAGGTGGATAGGATGCATGGACAATGGAAGATAGAGAGAGGTGGATAGGATGCACGGATAATGGAAGATAGAGAGAGGTGGATAAGGAATATGATAGTGTATGGATGAGGGGAATATATGCCAAGAGGTGTCCAAAGCATGTATATATGTTTTCCCCTACATTTATCAAGATCACAAGGAAGATGGAGGGAGTGGGATAAATGGGATAGGATGGATATGATGCGGAAGATAGGCAGATGTAGGAGATGGAGGAAAGGAATGCGTAAGTGGATGTTGCCCCCAATCATGGAAGGAGACTAGATGGGGAATTTACGCATGATGCTTGTTTGCCAAGTTTTCATCATGGTACTTATCCAAGGTGCTTGTTTGCCAAGTTTTCACCATTGGACGAATGATTTTCTCTTTATTATTTTTTTGTTTTTTGTATTTTTCTGATTTTTTGGAGTAGGATGTGGACGAAGATGGATAAAGATAGGGATATGGATATGCGGATTTTTAGAGGAAAATTGATAAGGATAGGGATGAAGGACTCACACATCAAGTTCCATATGAGGTAATAAGAGCCCATGTTTGAAGTGGCTAGCGGATGTTGGTACAACCCTATTAGACTGGATGGTTTATGCAAGAGGATGGATTAAAGGAATTTGATGGGGGAGATAGGGGGGATAGTGGAGGGGTGTTGAAAAGTGTATGGATGGAATGATGGAGTGGATGTGTGATAGGGGAAGGTGTTCAGGACCAACATTGGCACATGTGGTGGATGCGAAAAGATAGGTGGATGAATGGATGGAGAGTGTGGCGATAATGGAGGCATTGGGATAGTGAATTTTGGGATGTAGGGACCCAAAACAGATTTAGGAGATGGAGGAGGTGAATTATTTTGTGGGGGAAATAACAACTTTGGATGTCATTATGGACTTTTCAATTGAAGGTATGGCACCTTTTTTCTTTGGGATCCACATGGTTTTTATTTTTGCTTTGGTGGGCCTTTGTGGCCTTTTGGATTGATTTGGATTTTGGACTTGATTTTTCTTTTCTTCAACATGTCTTTTGAAGGGGACATGAGGAGCTTTAGATTCATGTGGATGTTTGGATTTATGTATTGTTGCTTTGGTATCCAAAGTTATTTTAGTAGCAAGGGGATAGATGCGAGGAGATGGATGATGGGGAGCGATGGAGGTAGGCATTTGATGAGGAAGTGTGGATGGATAATGTGTAGGTATGTGCCTTTGTTGATCCTGATTAGGAGTTATGAAGGTAGGATTTTTATGTTGTGTATGAGGGAGAGGGGAGTGGATGAATAGGATAAGATGGAGGGGGTGATTTTGGGATGTAAGGACCCAAAATAGATTGTGTATATGGAGGATGTGTGGGGTTTGATGGAGGGATATAAGAAACCATAGTAGATGAAGGATGAGCAATGATGGATGGAGGGACATAAGGACCCAAAATGGATTGAGAGGATGAGGGAGGAAGATGGATGGTTGTTTTGAGGTAATATGATGGAGGAGGGGGGATGGCGGCAAATGACTTGGTAGAATGATGGAAAGTACTTCTTGTGCCTTTAGAAGAGGATTTTTTAGGATGTACAGAGGTTGTACCAACATCTTTAGAGTACGGGTTTTGGGAGATATATCCAAGACCATGTGTACCTGGATGTTCTTTGACCTGAATGGGTTCTAAAATACCTTGCTCATGAAGGCCTAAACCTTTTCCTTGATAGTTCATGTTCTCGAGCATGCGATCTATGGTAGGATGCTTATTCTTTTGGAAACATGATGTGAGTGTGTTAGCAGGTGGAGGAGGAAAGGTGGTGCATCGACGTTGTTTTGCTTCTGCAAGAAGACCACCATGGATGCATGTAATGTTACCAAGGTGATACAAAAGTGGCATTGGGATGGTAAGACTAGATGGCGATGAAGGATCATGCGATGGAGATGAGGGGATAGCAACATCAGGAGGAATGAGTGATAAGGGGATCATGAGAGGAATTGGGGAGTACAATGGGATCTAGATGTATGGTAGTGGATGATAAGGGCTCATGAGATGGAGTGATTGGATCTTGAAGGAAAATGGGATCATGGGATGGAGTGGAGGAGATAGTGTTATCTTGAGATGGGGTGGATGGGAGGATAGGATCATGACTTGGTTGAGGATATGGATCATGAGATGAAATGGATGGAAGACTATGTTCTTGAGATGGAGTAGATGGGATGGAGTGATCTTGATTTGGAGGAGGGGATATGCTTGTATGCTTTGGATCAAGCACTTGGCATGACTCATCTTGTGTGGGATGTATGATGATGGAAGAGTGTTGGAGGGACTCCTCAATTGAGGGAGATAGGAGGATGGAGGATTCATGAAGGTCATTGGATTGAAGTTTGTGAATATTAGGACTAGGAGGAGGGGATTGGATGTCTTCAATGAATTGGGTGGATCCAGGAGTAGAAGATGGGGATTTAATGGATTCGATGGGTTTGACCGGCTCAACCATTTGGACAATGTTAGGAATGGTGATGGGAGGGATAGGTCTAGGATGGAGGAGGGCCTCATCATTAGTGACAGTACATGATAGAGTTTTAGGGCATGGTGTCTCTTCTGTCATGAGTCCTTGGGCAATATTTGGAAGAGATGTAGGATTAGGTAGAGTGATGGGAATGGATGGAGGATTAGGATTAGGGATTGGTGGATTAGGATTAGACGTGGGGATGGGATTGGATGGAGGACTAGGAGGAGATGGAGGATTAGGATTAGATGAAGGGATGGGAATGGATGGAGGATTAGGGATTGGTGGATAAGGATTAGATGAAGGGATGGGAATGGATGAAGGATTAGGATTGGATGGAGGATTAGGATTAGATGAAGGGATGGGAATGGATGAGGATTAGGGATTGGAGGATTAGAATTAGATGAAGGGATGGGAATGGATGGAGGACTAGGAGGAGATAGAGGATTAGGATTAGATGTGGGGACGTGATTGGATGGAGTACTAGGAGGAGATGGAGGAGGATTAGATGTGGGTATGGGATTGGATGTAGGATTAGGATTAATAATTGGAGGATTATATGAGTGGATGGGACTAGATGGGGGACTAGGAGTGGTTGGAGGAGATGGAGGATTAAGATATAATGCGGGAAAAGGTAGAGTGACGTAGGAGGATGTGGATGTTGGATTAGAATGGGGAGATTGGGATGCTGAATGATAGTAGGAATATGTAGATGAAGGATTAGAATGGGGAGATGTGGAATTAATGTAAGGATATTGGGATGGGGGATTGTGATAGGAAGGTGTGGATGCTGGATTAGAATAGGAAGGTGTGGATGCTGGATTAGAATAGGAAGATTGAGGTGGTGGACCACCATAAGAAGACATGTATGGTGGGTTGGCATAGGAGGATATGGATGGTAGATTAGGATGAGAGGATTGAGATGGTGGATTAGGATAGGAGGAATATTGGGATGGGGGATTGTGATAGGAAGGTGTAGGTGTTGGATTAGGATGGGAAGATTGGGATGTGGGATTAAGTTAGAGGTATTGGGATTGCTGATGATGATAAGGAGAGGAGGATATGGATGTTGGATAGGATAGAAGTTGAGAGGGGGGACATGATGAATATGTTGATGGTGAGGATGTTGGATATCCCTTGTCAAGGGTAGCATAAGAACCGTTATTAGATGTGGATGAAGGCATGGTGGGATAGTTCAAAGAATTAGTGGGATTTTGGGAGGCGATTGGAGAGAGCTTACTAGCAATGATAGCATCAAGAGGATCTATATAACAATATTTATGATCAACAAGATTTTCGTTATCGTCATCAATGAAGTTAGGATTCCCCTTGACTACTATTATTGGTCATGTGAGAGGGGGATAAAGATTCATGATGGATACAGATTAGCGGGAAAGAATAGATGATGGATAGAAAACCAAGGTGGATTGGAAGCTGATATGGGGATTAGATGAAAGCTCAGATCGAGATTGAATAAAATCTCAGATTGGGATGATGGGAAGCTCATATGGGGATTGGATGAAAGCTTAGATTGAGATAGAATAAAAGCTCAGATTAGGATGATGGGATTAATGCTCAAATTAGAACTGGATTGGGGCTTAGATTGGGATTGGATTGAAGGATATGATAGGATTGATTTGGAACCAAGATCATGGGTTTCAACTAGAGGACGTAAGGTGTTGACAATCAAATTTTTGCCAAATTTGGTAGTTTTCAAAAATTGTCAAATTTTGCCATTTTAGGAAACTTTGTAGGAATACGTTTGAGAGTCCAAATTTTTTCCAAAAAATACCTAGTACTAAGATAGGATGAATTGCCCACTAAGATCCAAAATCTGAGACAGTGATTCAGAGTTATTAATGAAAGTGTTTTTTCAAAAACTGGAAAAAAACACTAAATTGTGATTTTGAGGGTCAAGATGAAACTTTGGGGGTTCGAAAATGTGCTAAAAAGGGGTCCAACCTATTCTAGACATGTTGGGAATCCACATGCCAGCTCATAACGCAACCCCCCGTAAAATTTCAGTCTAAACCCACATCCGAGTCAAAAGTTATGGCCTTCGGAAGTTTTTGCATAAAAGTTAAAACCTTCAAAATTGATAATTTGGATGAGGATTGGTGGATGAATTAACTTGATGATGTAGATGAGGATTGAATTGATTGAATTTTTTTTTTGGATCAATTGATGATGTACCAGTTTGATGATTTGGATTGGATTGGATTTGATTGGATGATGGGATTTTGATTGGATTTGGATGATGCTAGATTTGGATAGATGAATGTTTAGAATGATCAAATTGTCAAACGAAGACTTTGTGGGTTCGAACGGAAGTTTAAAATGGTCGAACGGATGAAACTGGTTGTTCAGCAGGGCATATACGCACTTTTGCAGTAAAACTGCTGAAACAGTGGGGCAAGTTCGCCCCTTTGCAGCAAAACAACTGAAACTATGGGGCAAGTTCACCCCTCTGCAGTAAAACAGCTGAAGCAGTGGGGCAAGTTTGCCCCTCTGCAGTAAAATGGTTGAAATAGTGGGGCAAGTTCGCCTCTCTGCAGAAAATGTTGAAACAGGGGGGCAAGTTCACCCCTCTGCAGAAAATGTTGAAACAGTGGGGCAAGTTCACCCCTCTGCAGTGGAAAATACAACTTGGTTTGGACGAAGGATTTTGGCAAGGACTTAAAATGACTCAATGACAGTTTGACTTATCAAAATTTACTAGTTCTTCATAGAAAGACATTTTGAATAAGCACAATCCTATGATTAGTGTTAAGCACAATCCTATGATTAGTGTTAAGGGGTATTTCCAGCAAAGGTCTTACTCTAGGATGAATAAAGTTTCTATGGAGTCCTCAATATACACTCGGTACATAAGGCACAAAATGTGAACACTAGTCTGTCACAAGCGTGAGTCGGGAACCCCAGCAAGATATTGAAAGGCTCAGACCAACTCTTCATGTCTATCTAGGTATCACCCTAGCTTCAATGCTTCGCTAATTACGACGCAACTGGATTGAACTACAGCTTTGGCTCTCCCCCCTTTATATACCCCGCCAGTACGCGTGGTTGGAATCGTCCCTTGGGGTGATAAAATCCCCAAGCAAGTCCCTCTAAGAAGAAAACACTAACTGTTTCCAACTACCCCCTTGGGATCCGCACAAAAGTGCAAAGGGAGGAGATGAAAATGAATTAATGTCCCTTTAGAGTGATACAAATAAAACAAACACAACAAACAGCCAATTTACTTTCTCCTAATTATGCTAAGTAAATAGATAAAACAACAAGAAAATATTTTCAAAGAATAAAACAAAGGCCCTATAAGCAAATGTTAGTTGTTTATCTTTTTCCCTTTGTGATTTGCAAAGAAAATACGCAAGATACCAGCAAAAAATCTGACTTCACTCACCAACAAACAGGATTAGAAGGTTAGAGCACAAAACAACAAAAAAAAGAGACAAAAACGAAGCCAAAATGCCACTTTTTTACCTTCTCGAATGTGTTGTTAAGGGCAAATCCACCCCTCTGCAGTGAAAAATACTGAACTAGAAGGGCATGTCCGCACTTCTACAAAAAATAGTCAAAAACATTGAACAGCAAGGGCATGTCCACACTTTTCTGCAGAAAACAGTCAGAAACGTTGAACAGCAAGGGCAAGTACGCCCCTCTGTAGAAAAAAAAAGTTAAAAACGTTGAGCAGTAAGGGCAAGTACACCCCTCTGCAGGAAAATAGCAAGGGCAAGTACGCCCCTCTGCAGAAAAACAACAAGGGCAAGTATGCCCCTCTGCAGAAAAAAAAGAAGTTAGAAACATTCAACAGCAAGGGCAAGTACGCCCCTCTGCAGCATCCAAGAGGGCAAGTACACCCCTCAGCAGTCTCTAGGAGGGCAAGTACGTCCCTCTACAGTGTCCGGGAGGGCAAGTCCGCCCCTCTGCGACCTGAATCTACAAACAAACTAAACAACAGAAAACATAAAAGAAAGAGACCCCCTTGTGGGTCCCACTGGGCGTGCCAGAAATGTGATCCTAATAAAATGCTACTCCTAATGTGAGATGTTATACAAAACTAATTAATGCAATGTGAAGAAGCAACAAGATAAAAGGGCACCTCAATAAGATTAGCCTAAGAAAATGGTGAAACAAAGGAGTAAGATAAAAAGAAATGATGATTTAAGTGTGTTATACCTTTCCTTTGCTGCTCCTTGGTTGGCCCTTTGATTCTTCAAGAATTGTGTGTTCCTTGGATGGAAATGAAGTTGAATGGATGCAAGATGAATTGATGCAATATGGATTGATGCAATAAGTGCTAAAATGGATGAGAGCTTGAATGACAATTTTGCAAGAGTTTTGTTGCAAAAGACTTGATCCTTTTAAATGAGGGAATTGAAGGGGTATTTATAGGCTAAATTGAATTCTCTAAAGAATTCAACGGTTGAGATTGATCCAACAAAGATCAAGATGAAGGGCTATGGTGAGTTGAGGACTCACAAGCCCTCACATCTTGACATTGGAAGGTGAGATGTCTTAGGGTGGAGTGATGTGGAAATGAGGTGGAAGAGAAGGACAAGAGGTGGAAGGGAAGTACATGAGGTGGATGAAGGACAAGTACCTTTGAGGTACCTTGGGGGATGAAAAGATTTCCTCAAAAAAAAACTTCTTGTCCCCAAATGAGGATGAAAGAGACTTTTGAGGAATTTTAGAATTCCTCAAAAATATCCATGGGAAAAGGAGAAGTGTGTGGGAAAAATAAATGTAAATTAAAAATTTACATTCAATGGAGGGTTCATTGGATAAAAGGAGGTCTCCAAAAAGCTGGAGATTTGTCACATGTGGGAGATGTGACAAGTCCAAGGTTCTAGAAGCCTTGGGCACATGTAAAATGACATGTCACATTTGCATGGGGGATGAGGAAGACCTTGGGAAGATAAAAGTGAATTAAAAATTCACATGGGGAATAGTGGAACCTTGGTTAAATAAATGTGAATTAAAAATTCACATGGGGAAGGGAGTCCAGGCTAAAAATGGTAAGTGGGAAGATTGACCAGAAAAGGTAAGCTAAATGTGGCTAATGATTCTGATTAAGGTTGTGCAAACACAAGATTAGGATAAGTAATGAGAGAGTAGAGGCAAGTGGGAGATTATGGAGGATGTGACACTTAATCTTGATTAAGTGGTGGACATCCTAATCATAGATTAATTAATTTAATCTAGATTAAAAGAGGGTTATGGAGAATTTGACAAGGAGATAGAAAAGAGGAATTAAAATTTGGTTTTAATCCAAATAGGTTAAAAGACTAAATTAAATAATTTGTCATGTTTATTTAATTTAGAGAAGAAAAGGGGGTAAGGTAAAGTATTTAATTTATTTAATTACATACTTTAATAACCTTAGGTAGAAAATTAAATAATGATTAAATAAATTATTTAATCACTATTAATGAAATAGATGAATAGAATAGACGATTTTGATCATATGGAAGTGATCAAATTTGGATGTCTATAGAAATTACTAACACATCTTCTACAGAATGATTGATCCAAGACCTTGTAGTGAGTATGTCTCGCATTTTTCCATACTAGCTAGGAACACGTAGCTTTAAATAAAGGGTCAATATACACTTGTTTTCTGTGTTTATGAGTGGACCGTTGATTTATCCAATCCCCTTGTGTCATTTGGTGATCCTGGGTGATAAGAAATCATAGTTCATTCTAGTCTAGTTGAGTCTACCTAGGAGGTTCTAGTGCATCTAAGCTCTTACCTTGCACTATGAGTGAGCCTAGGGACCAACTAAAGCATCTAGTATCTTCTTCCTTTAGCAAGACTTTCCTAGGATTTCATCATCCAGGGGAAAATTCCAACCACATGTTACCGATAGGGTATATAAAGGGGGGAGAACGAAATTTGTACCCCAATCTAGTCACATTGTGGCTGGTGAAGTGTTGAAGCTAGGGTGAAAACTAGATAAGACGTGAAGAGTTTGTCTAAGTTTCTAGTACCTCAATGGGGCTCCCAACTCACGCTTGTGATGGGATGGTATTCACTATTGTGCCTCATGTACCTTACGTATATCGAGGATGCTCGAAATAGCCTTGTATAGCCTAGATAAAGACCCATGTTTTAATTACGGCTTGGTATAGTGTAGGGGATGTGAACCATACCTCAAATTTATTCACCATGTACTCCCTTGGGTTGAGATAGGAATCCTCATGGTGGACGATGATAGTCCTCGAGTGAGAGCATGAAGGTGAGCATGTGGCATCCATTGATAACCCTATATCATTGGAACACTAGCTATCCACCTTCGCGAGAAAGGGTACTCTAGAGAACCACCCTGGTATCACAAAGTATTAACCTTGGGTTGTCCACTCAAGGTGGTGGGCCTACATTAATTTTACAAACCCATATCACTAATTTTAGGATTGTGCTGCTTGGTGTGTCTTCTTTGTGCAATACTAGTGCTTTTCTTTTTAGTTGAGTCAGTTTAGCCCTTTATCTGTTATTTTTTGTGCTTGTTGTCCTTTGCCACAATCAGGTCCTATGTTCAAATATGAATTTTTCGCTTATAGTAGAAAATTTGCACTGTAGATAGGTGATTTTTCCCTGCAAATGGGCAATTTTGTGTGTCAGTCCAGTCTAGGTCATCCGCTTAGGCAAATTTGCCTGTGGGTCACTTTCTTAGGCAACCTCATTTTCACTTGTTACTTGGAATAAGTGAGTTTGACCATCCCCTTACGTGATTTTCTCAGCCCATCATCTGTCAAATTCACCTGTTCTCTAAGAATAGGCAAATTTTGACACCTGTTGGGCGATTTTGCTACCTTGTTGGGTGAATTTTCTCCTCACATCGGCGATCTCGCTTTCCTGTTGAAGTCTAGTTTGTTGTCCCATTCATCAAATTCACCTGTTCCTTGTGCATAGGCAAATTTTCTCCTTAGTTGGGCAAATTTTCTTATTGCAGGGGCGACCCTGCCTCCCATTCAGGTCTTTCGTCTGTCACCTTGTCTGTAAAACTCACCCATTCTCTCAGGATACACAAATTTGCTTTCCCGTTTAGGTGTCCATTTGTCCATCGGTGATCCCTTTCTCCGTCTGAGTCCATGTTCAGGTCTGTTTAGGTGAATCTAACTTTTCATTTTTTATCCCATTCTTCGTTTGAGTCCTTACTCGGGTCTGTTTAGGTGAATTTGTTTGTCATACCATTCTCTGCTTCAATCCCTGTTCAGGTCTATTTGGGTGAATCTGTTTGTTCATTCATGATCTTGTTCTCCATCTAAGTCCTCATTCAGGTCTGTTGAGGTGAATCCATTTGTCTGTTTGTGATCTTTTTCTTTGTCGGAGTCCCCATTCGAGTCTATTTAGGCCAATTCGTTGTCCATTAGGCGATCCCATTTTTAGGTGAGTCTATTTTGTCTATTTCATTCATGAAACGAGCGATTTTAGGAAATCTGCAATCCATTAGGCAATCCTAAAAGTTAAATCTGCCTATTCTTTAGTGATTTCAAGGTTTTAGGAAAAAATTTCAGCTCTTTAGGTGAACTTGTCAGTTGTTTGGGCAATTTTGCTAGTTACTTGGGCAATTTTGCTAGCTTCTTGGGTGAACTTGCTTCTTGATAGGCGAACTTGCTGAGAAAATTCACCCATTTCCTATGCCAGTCAAGTCTTAGGTGAACCTACTTCATCATATAGGTGAATTTTCCAGCCTAAACGGGCAAGTTTCTTGAAGACAAAGGTTAATTTTCTCAATTTAGACAAGCTAACTTGCAATCTAAAGAGGAAAATTTGTGACCTACAGAGGAAAATTTTCTTGCCATAAAAATTCCACAATGTGAATCCTTTTTGCCACTGAAAGTGTGTTGTTCT
>CM021102.1:298768221-298853934 GCA_007115665.2 Sequoiadendron giganteum
AGGGATGGGATAGTGATCTAGATTAGTAGAAGATGAATTGGGAGGATGAGAGGATGTATAGATGAATGATGAAGAGTGATAATATATCAGAAAGATGTGGGAAATAGATAGGAGGGACGAATTAGGATGTGAATGGCATTGGAGTGCATGCGGGTAGCCTAGAGCTAGATACCAATGACAAGGGATGATAGAGGGAAATGGATGGATGGATAAGAAGATGCTAGGATAGGTGGATAGATGATGGATAAAAGAGTGATGAAGATTGGAAAGATGTGAGAAATAGATAGGAATGATGATAGTGAGATAGAATGGAATTGGATTTCATGAGGGTATCCTATAGCTAGATACCAATGACAAGGGATTATGAGATAGGAGGAAAAAGAAGTAAATGGATGGATGGATAAAAATGGGGAGATAGAAAGATGCGAGGATAGGTGGATAGAAGGATTGGAAGGATGGAATGGATTATTGGATGGATAAATAGATGGGGAGGTAAGGATGGGAAAGATGGGGAGATGGAGAGGATTACTTGGCGAAATGGATGGACGATGTCTCCAAGGACCCAATTGAAAATAAGGAGATGCCTCCACTCTAGATGTGTCATGCATGATGAGGCAAGAGGGATAGAAAGATGGATGGATAAGGGAGTGAGATGGGCAATGGAAGATAGATAGATGTGGATAGGATGCATGGGCAATGGAAGATAGAGAGAGGTGGATAGGATGCACGGATAATGGAAGATAGAGAGAGGTGGATAAGGAATATGATAGTGTATGGATGAGGGGAATATATGCCAAGAGGTGTCCAAAGCATGTATATAGGTTTGCCCCTACATTTATCAAGATCACAAGGAAGATGGAGGGAGTGGGATAAATGGGATAGGATGCGAAAGATAGGCAGATGTAGGAGATGGAGGAAAGGAATGCGTAAGTGGATGTTGCCCCCAATCATGGAAGGAGACTAGATGGGGATTTTACGCATGATGCATGTTTTCCAGGTTTTCATCATGGTACTTATCCAAGGCGCTTGTTTGCCAAGTTTTCACCATTGGACGAATGATTTTCTCTTTACTATTTTTATTTTTTTATTTTTTTGTATTTTTCTGATTTTTTCTCTTTTTTGGAGTAGGATTTGGACGAAGATGGATAAAGATAGGGAGATGGATATGCGGGTTTTAGAGGATATTTGATAAGGATATGGATGAAGGTTTAAGGGATTTTGTGTGGCGATAATGGAGGAGTTGGGATAGTGATTTTTGGGATGTAGGAACCCAAAATAGATTTAGGAGATGGAGGAGGTGAATGATTTTGTGGGGGAATAGTAACTTTGGATGTCATTATGGACTTTTCATGTGAAGGTATGGCACATTTTTTCTTTGGGATCCACATGGTTTTTATTTTTTCTTTGGTGGGCCTTTGTGGCCTTTTGGATTGATTTGGATTTGGGACTTGATTTTTCTGTTCTTCAACATGTCTTTTGAAGGGGACATGAGGAGCTTTAGATTTACGTGGACATGCGGATTTATACATTTTTGCTTTGGCATCCAAAGTGCTTTTAGTAGCAAGGGGATATATGCGAGGAGATGGATGATGGGGAGCGATGGAGGTAGGGTGATAGGGATTATGTGTAGATGGATAATGTGTAGGTATGTTCCTTTGTTGATCCTGATTATGAGTTATGAATGTAGGATGTTTATGTTGTGTATGAGGGAGAGGGGTTGGATCAATGAAAGGATGAATAGGATAAGATGGAGGGGGTGATTTTGGGATATAGGGACCCAAAATGGACAGTGTATATGAAAGATGTGTGGGGTTTGGTGGAGGGCTATAGGAACCCATAGTAGATGAAGGATGAGCAATGATGGATGGAGGGACATAAGGACCCAAAATGGATTGAGAGGATGAGGGAGGAAGATGGATGGTTGTTTTTAGGTAGTATGATGGAGGAGGGGGGATGGCGGCATATGTCTTGGTAGAACGATAGGAAGTACCTCTTGTGCCTTTAGAAGAGGATCGTTTAGAATGTATGAAGGTTGTACCAACATCTTTAGAGTGCGAGTTTTGGGAGACATATCCAAGACCATGTGTGCCTAGATGTTCTTTGACTTGAATGGGTTCTAAAATACCTTGCTCATGAAGGCCTAAACCTTTTCCTTGATAGTTCATGTTCTCAAGCATATGATCTATGGTAGGATGCTTATTCTTTTGGAAGAATGATGCGATTGTATTATTAGGTGAAGGAGGATGGGTGGTGCATATACTTTGATTTTCTTCGACAAGAAGACCACCATGGATGCACGTAATGTTACCAAGGTGATACAAAAGTGGCATTGGGATGGTAAGACTAGATGGCGATGAAGGATCATGCGATGGAGATGAGGGGATAGCAACATTAGGAGGAATGAGTGATAAGGGATCATGAGAGGAATTGGGGAGTACAATGGGATCTAGATGTATGGTAGTGGATGATAAGGGCTCATGAGATGGAGTGATTGGATCTTGAAGGAAAATGGGATCATGGGATGGAGTGGAGGAGATAGTGTTATCTTGAGATGGGGTGGATGGGAGGATAGGATCATGACTTGGTTGAGGATATGGATCATGAGATGAAATGGATGGAAGACTATGTTCTTGAGATGGAGTAGATGGGATGGAGTGATCTTGATTTGGAGGAGGGGATATGCTTGTATGCTTTGGATCAAGCACTTGGCATGACTCATCTTGTGTGGGATGTATGATGATGGAAGAGTGTTGGAGGGACTCCTCAATTGAGGGAGATAGGAGGATGGAGGATTCATGAAGGTCATTGGATTGAAGTTTGTGAATATTAGGACTAGGAGGAGGGGATTGGATGTCTTCAATGAATTGGGTGGATCCAGGAGTAGAAGATGGGGATTTAATGGATTCGATGGGTTTGACCGGCTCAACCATTTGGACAATGTTAGGAATGGTGATGGGAGGGATAGGTCTAGGATGGAGGAGGGCCTCATCATTAGTGACAGTACATGATAGAGTTTTAGGGCATGGTGTCTCTTCTGTCATGAGTCCTTGGGCAATATTTGGAAGAGATGTAGGATTAGGTAGAGTGATGGGAATGGATGGAGGATTAGGATTAGGGATTGGTGGATTAGGATTAGACGTGGGGATGGGATTGGATGGAGGACTAGGAGGAGATGGAGGATTAGGATTAGATGAAGGGATGGGAATGGATGGAGGATTAGGGATTGGTGGATAAGGATTAGATGAAGGGATGGGAATGGATGAAGGATTAGGATTGGATGGAGGATTAGGATTAGATGAAGGGATGGGAATGGATGAGGATTAGGGATTGGAGGATTAGAATTAGATGAAGGGATGGGAATGGATGGAGGACTAGGAGGAGATAGAGGATTAGGATTAGATGTGGGGACGTGATTGGATGGAGTACTAGGAGGAGATGGAGGAGGATTAGATGTGGGTATGGGATTGGATGTAGGATTAGGATTAATAATTGGAGGATTATATGAGTGGATGGGACTAGATGGGGGACTAGGAGTGGTTGGAGGAGATGGAGGATTAAGATATAATGCGGGAAAAGGTAGAGTGACGTAGGAGGATGTGGATGTTGGATTAGAATGGGGAGATTGGGATGCTGAATGATAGTAGGAATATGTAGATGAAGGATTAGAATGGGGAGATGTGGAATTAATGTAAGGATATTGGGATGGGGGATTGTGATAGGAAGGTGTGGATGCTGGATTAGAATAGGAAGGTGTGGATGCTGGATTAGAATAGGAAGATTGAGGTGGTGGACCACCATAAGAAGACATGTATGGTGGGTTGGCATAGGAGGATATGGATGGTAGATTAGGATGAGAGGATTGAGATGGTGGATTAGGATAGGAGGAATATTGGGATGGGGGATTGTGATAGGAAGGTGTAGGTGTTGGATTAGGATGGGAAGATTGGGATGTGGGATTAAGTTAGAGGTATTGGGATTGCTGATGATGATAAGGAGAGGAGGATATGGATGTTGGATAGGATAGAAGTTGAGAGGGGGGACATGATGAATATGTTGATGGTGAGGATGTTGGATATCCCTTGTCAAGGGTAGCATAAGAACCGTTATTAGATGTGGATGAAGGCATGGTGGGATAGTTCAAAGAATTAGTGGGATTTTGGGAGGCGATTGGAGAGAGCTTACTAGCAATGATAGCATCAAGAGGATCTATATAACAATATTTATGATCAACAAGATTTTCGTTATCGTCATCAATGAAGTTAGGATTCCCCTTGACTACTATTATTGGTCATGTGAGAGGGGGATAAAGATTCATGATGGATACAGATTAGCGGGAAAGAATAGATGATGGATAGAAAACCAAGGTGGATTGGAAGCTGATATGGGGATTAGATGAAAGCTCAGATCGAGATTGAATAAAATCTCAGATTGGGATGATGGGAAGCTCATATGGGGATTGGATGAAAGCTTAGATTGAGATAGAATAAAAGCTCAGATTAGGATGATGGGATTAATGCTCAAATTAGAACTGGATTGGGGCTTAGATTGGGATTGGATTGAAGGATATGATAGGATTGATTTGGAACCAAGATCATGGGTTTCAACTAGAGGACGTAAGGTGTTGACAATCAAATTTTTGCCAAATTTGGTAGTTTTCAAAAATTGTCAAATTTTGCCATTTTAGGAAACTTTGTAGGAATACGTTTGAGAGTCCAAATTTTTTCCAAAAAATACCTAGTACTAAGATAGGATGAATTGCCCACTAAGATCCAAAATCTGAGACAGTGATTCAGAGTTATTAATGAAAGTGTTTTTTCAAAAACTGGAAAAAAACACTAAATTGTGATTTTGAGGGTCAAGATGAAACTTTGGGGGTTCGAAAATGTGCTAAAAAGGGGTCCAACCTATTCTAGACATGTTGGGAATCCACATGCCAGCTCATAACGCAACCCCCCGTAAAATTTCAGTCTAAACCCACATCCGAGTCAAAAGTTATGGCCTTCGGAAGTTTTTGCATAAAAGTTAAAACCTTCAAAATTGATAATTTGGATGAGGATTGGTGGATGAATTAACTTGATGATGTAGATGAGGATTGAATTGATTGAATTTTTTTTTTGGATCAATTGATGATGTACCAGTTTGATGATTTGGATTGGATTGGATTTGATTGGATGATGGGATTTTGATTGGATTTGGATGATGCTAGATTTGGATAGATGAATGTTTAGAATGATCAAATTGTCAAACGAAGACTTTGTGGGTTCGAACGGAAGTTTAAAATGGTCGAACGGATGAAACTGGTTGTTCAGCAGGGCATATACGCACTTTTGCAGTAAAACTGCTGAAACAGTGGGGCAAGTTCGCCCCTTTGCAGCAAAACAACTGAAACTATGGGGCAAGTTCACCCCTCTGCAGTAAAACAGCTGAAGCAGTGGGGCAAGTTTGCCCCTCTGCAGTAAAATGGTTGAAATAGTGGGGCAAGTTCGCCTCTCTGCAGAAAATGTTGAAACAGGGGGGCAAGTTCACCCCTCTGCAGAAAATGTTGAAACAGTGGGGCAAGTTCACCCCTCTGCAGTGGAAAATACAACTTGGTTTGGACGAAGGATTTTGGCAAGGACTTAAAATGACTCAATGACAGTTTGACTTATCAAAATTTACTAGTTCTTCATAGAAAGACATTTTGAATAAGCACAATCCTATGATTAGTGTTAAGGGGTATTTCCAGCAAAGGTCTTACTCTAGGATGAATAAAGTTTCTATGGAGTCCTCAATATACACTCGGTACATAAGGCACAAAATGTGAACACTAGTCTGTCACAAGCGTGAGTCGGGAACCCCAGCAAGATATTGAAAGGCTCAGACCAACTCTTCATGTCTATCTAGGTATCACCCTAGCTTCAATGCTTCGCTAATTACGACGCAACTGGATTGAACTACAGCTTTGGCTCTCCCCCCTTTATATACCCCGCCAGTACGCGTGGTTGGAATCGTCCCTTGGGGTGATAAAATCCCCAAGCAAGTCCCTCTAAGAAGAAAACACTAACTGTTTCCAACTACCCCCTTGGGATCCGCACAAAAGTGCAAAGGGAGGAGATGAAAATGAATTAATGTCCCTTTAGAGTGATACAAATAAAACAAACACAACAAACAGCCAATTTACTTTCTCCTAATTATGCTAAGTAAATAGATAAAACAACAAGAAAATATTTTCAAAGAATAAAACAAAGGCCCTATAAGCAAATGTTAGTTGTTTATCTTTTTCCCTTTGTGATTTGCAAAGAAAATACGCAAGATACCAGCAAAAAATCTGACTTCACTCACCAACAAACAGGATTAGAAGGTTAGAGCACAAAACAACAAAAAAAAGAGACAAAAACGAAGCCAAAATGCCACTTTTTTACCTTCTCGAATGTGTTGTTAAGGGCAAATCCACCCCTCTGCAGTGAAAAATACTGAACTAGAAGGGCATGTCCGCACTTCTACAAAAAATAGTCAAAAACATTGAACAGCAAGGGCATGTCCACACTTTTCTGCAGAAAACAGTCAGAAACGTTGAACAGCAAGGGCAAGTACGCCCCTCTGTAGAAAAAAAAAGTTAAAAACGTTGAGCAGTAAGGGCAAGTACACCCCTCTGCAGGAAAATAGCAAGGGCAAGTACGCCCCTCTGCAGAAAAACAACAAGGGCAAGTATGCCCCTCTGCAGAAAAAAAAGAAGTTAGAAACATTCAACAGCAAGGGCAAGTACGCCCCTCTGCAGCATCCAAGAGGGCAAGTACACCCCTCAGCAGTCTCTAGGAGGGCAAGTACGTCCCTCTACAGTGTCCGGGAGGGCAAGTCCGCCCCTCTGCGACCTGAATCTACAAACAAACTAAACAACAGAAAACATAAAAGAAAGAGACCCCCTTGTGGGTCCCACTGGGCGTGCCAGAAATGTGATCCTAATAAAATGCTACTCCTAATGTGAGATGTTATACAAAACTAATTAATGCAATGTGAAGAAGCAACAAGATAAAAGGGCACCTCAATAAGATTAGCCTAAGAAAATGGTGAAACAAAGGAGTAAGATAAAAAGAAATGATGATTTAAGTGTGTTATACCTTTCCTTTGCTGCTCCTTGGTTGGCCCTTTGATTCTTCAAGAATTGTGTGTTCCTTGGATGGAAATGAAGTTGAATGGATGCAAGATGAATTGATGCAATATGGATTGATGCAATAAGTGCTAAAATGGATGAGAGCTTGAATGACAATTTTGCAAGAGTTTTGTTGCAAAAGACTTGATCCTTTTAAATGAGGGAATTGAAGGGGTATTTATAGGCTAAATTGAATTCTCTAAAGAATTCAACGGTTGAGATTGATCCAACAAAGATCAAGATGAAGGGCTATGGTGAGTTGAGGACTCACAAGCCCTCACATCTTGACATTGGAAGGTGAGATGTCTTAGGGTGGAGTGATGTGGAAATGAGGTGGAAGAGAAGGACAAGAGGTGGAAGGGAAGTACATGAGGTGGATGAAGGACAAGTACCTTTGAGGTACCTTGGGGGATGAAAAGATTTCCTCAAAAATGAACTTCTTGTCCCCAAATGAGGATGAAAGAGACTTTTGAGGAATTTTAGAATTCCTCAAAAATCTCCATGGGAAAAGGGGAAGTGTGTGGGAAAAATAAATGTAAATTAAAAATTTACATTCAATGGAGGGTTCATTGGATAAAAGGAGGTCTCCAAAAAGCTGGAGATTTGTCACATGTGGGAGATGTGACAAGTCCAAGGTTCTAGAAGCCTTGGGCACATGTAAAATGACATGTCACATTTGCATGGGGGATGAGGAAGACCTTGGGAAGATAAAAGTGAATTAAAAATTCACATGGGGAATAGTGGAACCTTGGTTAAATAAATGTGAATTAAAAATTCACATGGGGAAGGGAGTCCAGGCTAAAAATGGTAAGTGGGAAGATTGACCAGAAAAGGTAAGCTAAATGTGGCTAATGATTCTGATTAAGGTTGTGCAAACACAAGATTAGGATAAGTAATGAGAGAGTAGAGGCAAGTGGGAGATTATGGAGGATGTGACACTTAATCTTGATTAAGTGGTGGACATCCTAATCATAGATTAATTAATTTAATCTAGATTAAAAGAGGGTTATGGAGAATTTGACAAGGAGATAGAAAAGAGGAATTAAAATTTGGTTTTAATCCAAATAGGTTAAAAGACTAAATTAAATAATTTGTCATGTTTATTTAATTTAGAGAAGAAAAGGGGGTAAGGTAAAGTATTTAATTTATTTAATTACATACTTTAATAACCTTAGGTAGAAAATTAAATAATGATTAAATAAATTATTTAATCACTATTAATGAAATAGATGAATAGAATAGACGATTTTGATCATATGGAAGTGATCAAATTTGGATGTCTATAGAAATTACTAACACATCTTCTACAGAATGATTGATCCAAGACCTTGTAGTGAGTATGTCTCGCATTTTTCCATACTAGCTAGGAACACGTAGCTTTAAATAAAGGGTCAATATACACTTGTTTTCTGTGTTTATGAGTGGACCGTTGATTTATCCAATCCCCTTGTGTCATTTGGTGATCCTGGGTGATAAGAAATCATAGTTCATTCTAGTCTAGTTGAGTCTACCTAGGAGGTTCTAGTGCATCTAAGCTCTTACCTTGCACTATGAGTGAGCCTAGGGACCAACTAAAGCATCTAGTATCTTCTTCCTTTAGCAAGACTTTCCTAGGATTTCATCATCCAGGGGAAAATTCCAACCACATGTTACCGATAGGGTATATAAAGGGGGGAGAACGAAATTTGTACCCCAATCTAGTCACATTGTGGCTGGTGAAGTGTTGAAGCTAGGGTGAAAACTAGATAAGACGTGAAGAGTTTGTCTAAGTTTCTAGTACCTCAATGGGGCTCCCAACTCACGCTTGTGATGGGATGGTATTCACTATT
Source organism: Sequoiadendron giganteum (assembly GCA_007115665.2). Lineage (NCBI taxonomy): Eukaryota > Viridiplantae > Streptophyta > Pinopsida > Cupressales > Cupressaceae > Sequoiadendron > Sequoiadendron giganteum. The sequence continues at coordinate 298,777,180 of CM021102.1, forward strand.
GTGCCTCATGTACCTTACGTATATCGAGGATGCTCGAAATAGCCTTGTATAGCCTAGATAAAGACCCATGTTTTAATTACGGCTTGGTATAGTGTAGGGGATGTGAACCATACCTCAAATTTATTCACCATGTACTCCCTTGGGTTGAGATAGGAATCCTCATGGTGGACGATGATAGTCCTCGAGTGAGAGCATGAAGGTGAGCATGTGGCATCCATTGATAACCCTATATCATTGGAACACTAGCTATCCACCTTCGCGAGAAAGGGTACTCTAGAGAACCACCCTGGTATCACAAAGTATTAACCTTGGGTTGTCCACTCAAGGTGGTGGGCCTACATTAATTTTACAAACCCATATCACTAATTTTAGGATTGTGCTGCTTGGTGTGTCTTCTTTGTGCAATACTAGTGCTTTTCTTTTTAGTTGAGTCAGTTTAGCCCTTTATCTGTTATTTTTTGTGCTTGTTGTCCTTTGCCACAATCAGGTCCTATGTTCAAATATGAATTTTTCGCTTATAGTAGAAAATTTGCACTGTAGATAGGTGATTTTTCCCTGCAAATGGGCAATTTTGTGTGTCAGTCCAGTCTAGGTCATCCGCTTAGGCAAATTTGCCTGTGGGTCACTTTCTTAGGCAACCTCATTTTCACTTGTTACTTGGAATAAGTGAGTTTGACCATCCCCTTACGTGATTTTCTCAGCCCATCATCTGTCAAATTCACCTGTTCTCTAAGAATAGGCAAATTTTGACACCTGTTGGGCGATTTTGCTACCTTGTTGGGTGAATTTTCTCCTCACATCGGCGATCTCGCTTTCCTGTTGAAGTCTAGTTTGTTGTCCCATTCATCAAATTCACCTGTTCCTTGTGCATAGGCAAATTTTCTCCTTAGTTGGGCAAATTTTCTTATTGCAGGGGCGACCCTGCCTCCCATTCAGGTCTTTCGTCTGTCACCTTGTCTGTAAAACTCACCCATTCTCTCAGGATACACAAATTTGCTTTCCCGTTTAGGTGTCCATTTGTCCATCGGTGATCCCTTTCTCCGTCTGAGTCCATGTTCAGGTCTGTTTAGGTGAATCTAACTTTTCATTTTTTATCCCATTCTTCGTTTGAGTCCTTACTCGGGTCTGTTTAGGTGAATTTGTTTGTCATACCATTCTCTGCTTCAATCCCTGTTCAGGTCTATTTGGGTGAATCTGTTTGTTCATTCATGATCTTGTTCTCCATCTAAGTCCTCATTCAGGTCTGTTGAGGTGAATCCATTTGTCTGTTTGTGATCTTTTTCTTTGTCGGAGTCCCCATTCGAGTCTATTTAGGCCAATTCGTTGTCCATTAGGCGATCCCATTTTTAGGTGAGTCTATTTTGTCTATTTCATTCATGAAACGAGCGATTTTAGGAAATCTGCAATCCATTAGGCAATCCTAAAAGTTAAATCTGCCTATTCTTTAGTGATTTCAAGGTTTTAGGAAAAAATTTCAGCTCTTTAGGTGAACTTGTCAGTTGTTTGGGCAATTTTGCTAGTTACTTGGGCAATTTTGCTAGCTTCTTGGGTGAACTTGCTTCTTGATAGGCGAACTTGCTGAGAAAATTCACCCATTTCCTATGCCAGTCAAGTCTTAGGTGAACCTACTTCATCATATAGGTGAATTTTCCAGCCTAAACGGGCAAGTTTCTTGAAGACAAAGGTTAATTTTCTCAATTTAGACAAGCTAACTTGCAATCTAAAGAGGAAAATTTGTGACCTACAGAGGAAAATTTTCTTGCCATAAAAATTCCACAATGTGAATCCTTTTTGCCACTGAAAGTGTGTTGTTCTCCAAGTCATTTTCCACGATCAATTTTTTTTTATCATCATCTATTTTCCCATAATCATCATTTTCGTTAGTTTTCATTTTCCAAAGGTCACAGTTTCATTGATCAAATCATTTAGGAGTATCTTAGAGCATGCTTAGATCCCATATCCCTCGTTAGTTCATCAATCTAAATCCCCTAGACTTTGTTTTAGAGGTTTTTATCCAAGTTGGCTTAGGTGTCTGATCACGATCGTCATCATTTGTACTTGCTTAAAATTTCCATTTGTCCTGAGTCAGTAAATCATCTTCAAACCAATCAATCTACTTCCATCTTGAGGTAGATTCAATGTCTTAATCATCCATCTTGCAGTTCAATTCGATCAATCAACACCTTACATCATCTAATCAAAGCTTCTAAACTAAGTTTAGAATCGGTTTCATCGGTCTAATCCAATCAATCATGTCATCTCATCGATCAATCCAATCTAATCCAATCCAATTGCATCCTTTATCAATTATCCAATCCAATCAATTAATCCCTCATCCAATCCAACCAGTCCTTCATTCCTCACTTAGGCTTTTTTTTCACTTTCGTGCTTGTTACCCAATCACAAGCAAAGAAGCTCATGGCAGATCAACAAGCTCAAGGTGCCCAACCTAATATTCCTTGTGATCCTAACAACGGTGGCTCATCATAATCCAATACTGAGGTCTAAACCACATCTCCTCCTGCTGACGAAACCATGGTCAGTCAACCTAAATTTATAGTTGATGAGTATCTTAATAATCCTGTCAATCTTCAAAATGGAAAATCATCTCCTTAATGAGCGTGGGGATAAAATCCTCACTATCTTTCTCTTGAAGGGCATCAAACCACCATTGGTATTTGAGTTATCAAAATTTGTCAACATATCACCTCTTGCACCGCCTACACCTCCTAAGCCTCAAGATCCCCAGAACTCACAGAATCCTCCAGGGAATTCCTACATCCCCAAGGGTCCTTCCATAGATAACTGGTACCAACCTAAGTTCATTAATGTCATACTTTATTAGGTCACACATCCCCCTCAGATTCCAATCATGGTCACAGGAGCATCACCCAATCTAAACAATCCCCTTGCATATGGTATGCCACAGAATATTCCTATGCCGCCATCTCTGAATGTCCCTCAAGGTCTGACCTCAATACCATCTAGACCACCACATCCATATAATCAACCCAATCAACCATTGGCCAATGTTGGGGGCAATCCTTTTGCTGCATTACCACCACTTTTGGGATCAACACCTATTTCCAATCTACCGCCACTTTTGTTTATTCCTCAACAACCACCTCAAGTTAGCATCCCACCTTCTCAGCTGCCACAAGGTAACCCTCAAAAAATGCCATAGAAAACCCCTCAACATATTCTAATTCAATCTCAACCAATCCAGCAACAACCTTCGCAGCAAAATATGCCTATGCCTTCACAACAACAACAGCCACCCTTACATCACCAATAGGGTAATCCATAACAACCCCCTCATCAGCCTCAAGGTCCTCATGTTCAACAAATATATCAGCAAAACCCATCCTTCCAACAACCGTAGATCACTCAGCAGCCTCAAATCCCAACTCGGCCTCTCTATTATCAAACCCTTCAACAACAACAAGCCCCAACATAGCCTCATCAATCACACCATCCCATCCCTAGCAACATAGCTCAGTACCTATACCATCCACAAAGCATGTTCTATGTACAACCTGTTGCATCAAACCCCAATCCTAGTTACGCCTATCATAATCTGCAATAATCTCAATAACAAACATCTTACGCTACCCCTTTGCAACTGCAGCAAATCCTTTCCTATCAATAGCCTAATACACAACAACCTTCGTACACATCCCAGCAATAGGCTACCTACAATTATCAATCCAATCCATACTATGCCTCATAGCAATAGACATCATACCAACAACCATCATATCAACAAGGTGCTTCCACTTCATGCTATCAAGCACCTCCATCATACCAACAAGCGGGTCCTTCTTATCACCAAAATCCACCATCCTACCATCAATTCTACACCAATCCTCCATCACAATCTACATACACCAATCAATATCATTCAACTCCTTCATAGACTCCACCACCATCATATGATCAAACTGCATCCACTCCATCCACATCTGACCAATAATATGCTGCTTACAATCAATCCAATCCATCAAATCCATCATCATCAACACCTTTTAATAAGGATTTGGAGGAATTAAAAGCCAAATTGAAAGACTTACAAATAGGGAAATCTAAAAATTCTTTCAAGTTTGAAGAGATTTGTCCCTATCCATTTGATCCATCAATTTCACTCGTTCCTTTTCCTAAGCCTTTTGAAATGTCAAAATTTTAAAAATACAAAGGAACTAAAGATCCTAAGAACCACCTTCAAGAGTTCTATTCACATTGCCAAGAATTCCTCCACAATGACAACTATCTCCTATGGTTATTCCCTAGGAGTTTAACGTGGGTAGCTCTTGACTAGTTGATGGTTCTTCCAAAGGGATCCATCTCTTCTTTCACAGATCTTTCAGAAAAAAAATTTACACAATTCTCCTTAAATTTGGAGAAAGATATTGATAACCTAGATCTTTTGAAAGAGAAACAAAGTGATGGTGAAACCTTTGCTAGCTACTTGCAAAGGTGGTGTGCATTGGCAAGTCGAATGAAATATCCCCTCAGTAAGAGACACATGTAACTCTGTTTGTGGCCAATGCCCACCTAGATATGAGACATAATCTAAATCTCCATTGTGTCACAACATTTTTGAAAGTCATAGAAATAGGTCCTATCATTGAGAGAGCCCTCATCACTAAGGGACAAATTAAAATTTATAATTCAGACAAAGAGAAGTCATCTAGAGATAAGTCCCACAATGGAACAAAAATAAGAACACAAAAAATGATGGTGTCATAGATACCAAACATGTTCAAGTAGAAAACACCTCAAAAAGGTCTCAATACACTCCTCCACCACAACCAATGCCAAATCCCATATATGTGTTGCAAGCCGCACCTCATCCTCCCCAACAGTCCAATCAAAATAATCAAGGCAATAATAACTCTCTTTCACTACTTTGGGAGAGCCCTTAAGTGTTGTGTTCAATAAGCTTTTGCAAGAAAATTATCTAATTATGTATCCTGTCACTAATCATTTTGATGAATCCAAGCCAAAGCCAGCCTGGTACAAGCAAAATGAGTACTGTGATTTTCGTAAGATAAAAGGTCTTTCCACAAATAAATTTCAAGGACTCAAAATATATGTCTAAGATATCATAGATCATGGAGATATACAAGTGGATATGAACCAGGTATCTTCGTCCAATGCTCAGCTATAGATATTCCAAAATGCCTTCCCTAAACATAACCAAGGAGCCTGTACTTCTAATGCCAACCGTGGGTCAAGTAACAACAATAGTCAAAACAACAGCACCAACAACATCAACTACAAAAATTTACCTTATAACCATGATGGCATAGTTATGTGCATTAGCCAAGTAGAGCCTCATGTATCCATGATTCACATCAAATGCAAAGATCCATAGTATATTGTTACAACTCATTGCACCTGTATCTCAATCCCTAGTCTTTCTACATCAACACAGCAAGCTCCTGTAAGTTCATAGTATAATATTCTTAACCACCTAGGAAAGACACCCACTCAAATATCCATTTTGGATATGCTTAAGTCTTCTCCTGTACATCAAGAAATCCTCACCAAGGCCTTATAGGATACCCATGTACCTAATGACATAGACCCCACTCAGTTTCAAGCCCTAGTGGGACACCTATCATCAACTTATCAGCTAGGTTTTAGCCAAAACGACATGCCTACCATCAACCCTGATCATAACCGCCCTCTTCATATTGAAGTCCTTGTGGCCCGACATAAATTAAAAAGGCTCTTGGTAGATAATAGATCATCCCTCAACCTATGTACATTAAATTTCATAAAATAGGTTGGATACACCCCAGCTGAAATGAACAACCATGTTATTACCATAAAGGCATATGAAAATTCTAAGAGGAATTTTGAAGGCACCATTTGTCTTCCCATTTAGGTTGTCCCTATTGTGTAGTATACAGCATGTCATGTTCTTGACCTTAACCTTCCATACAATCTCCTTCTTGGCTGCCCATGGATTGATTCCATGCAAGTCATTCCATCCACTTACCATCAATGCTTGAAGTTTCCTTTCCAAGGAATGGAAGTAACCATACAAGATGATCCACAACCATTTTATTATTATCGCGCTTTGGAATCTTCCTTCCCCCACTCTCATTACTATCGAGGAGTTGAAGTGGGGCCACCTCAAGCCTCATCATCCAATCCATCAACCAACACCACATCCACCAATTCAGATTCCACCATCACCAAAGTCAAGATCATTAACAAGGGCTATGGAGAATATGAAATGGAAATTACACTCAATGTGGCCACAATGCCACCCTCTCCTCGCTCGTATGGTCAACCATCTCAATCATCATCCAGAGTGGAATAAAATACCAAAACCCTCACTTCCAAGAACATGGGTTCAATGACATTCAAAGATTTGGGTACACTCGAAGAACAGATGGAAGATGACATCAGCCAGTGGGTCTACTGAGAAGAGCCTAAACCATCAAATCCCCTTGTGGAATATTTCTAGGAGACCTATCCTCATACATCAAATTTGGCTAAAAATTTTTACTATCAAGGAGGAGGTCTTGTTATAGATGAACAACAATGACGCCAACCTATAGAACCATCTATGTGACCTAGAAGAATAGGCCTAGGTTATGACACAAAACAAAAGGGTCATGTGGCATCAACTAGTGCTTCTAACAATGTAAGTGTGGGCGATTATCTCCTTGAAGACATACCTAAAGAATAATCTATCATACGATGATGTGGATCTCTCTTCCATATTTGATTGCACCTATCCATCTGCTCTATCATCCTTTCCCTTTGTCATCTTGAGCTCATTGACTAGGTAGGACCTACGTAGTAGTGCACCTATTGACATATTTCCCTTAGTGGATACTTATGTACATCTTATGGGATTGGTGGAGGATGAATTCCCTATCTGTAAAAATAAGAAGAAACAAAATCAAAATAGGTCATCTAGTGAAAACCTCCCCGAGGTGCTTCTTCACTCAAAAAAATTGAAAATAAAGGGTGTATTTGATAGTGAAAACCTTGACGAGGAACTAGAAGATGGGGACATTCATCTTCCCATTGTGGGAACTCAAATTTCTAAATGATATTATATTCTCATCGAAGAAACACAAGAAGTAAATTTGGGAACAGAATAAAATCAAAAAATCACGTATGTAGCCAAATCCTTATCAGAGGAAGATTACTCCACCATCATCCATATTCTCAAAGAAGGTATAATCAATTTCATGTGGGCCAATTCAGATATGCTAGGCCTAGATCTTGCTCTAGTTGTACACCATTTGGATGTCCACTTGGATTCTAAACCTATTAAGAAAAAGTTGAGAAAAATGCATGCTCATGTAGCTTTTTTGGTCAAGAAGGAGTTGGAAAAACTATTAGAATTTGGATTCATAAGACCCATTGACTACACCGACTGGATATCCAACATAGTGCCAGTTGCTAAGCCAAATGGAAGTATCAGGATTTGCACAGATTTTTCGGGACCTCAACAAATCCTGTCTTAAAGAAAAATTTCCCCTACCAAACATTGAGATGTTGGTTGATTTAACTGCTAGAAACAAGATACTATCCCTCATGGATGGTTTCTCTGGCTACAATCAAATCAAAATTTCCCCGGAGGATCAACATAAGATTGCCTTCACTACTCCTTGGGGCACATTTTGTTACAATGTCATGCCTTTTGGCCTCAAGAATACGGGGGCTATGTACCAGCGTGTTATGACTATCATCTTCCATGATCTTATTCATATCATAATGGAGGATTATGTTGATGATCTATTGGGAAAATCCAAAACAAGAGAAGAACATCCTACAATCCTAGAAAAGATCTTCGAGTGGTTAGAGAATTACAAACTACATCTGAATCCAAAGAAATGTGTCTTTGGGGTTACATCAGGAAACCTATTGGGTTTCATTGTCTCCAAAAGAGGCATAGAGGTAGATCCAGCTAAAGTCAAAGCAATTATGGAAATTTCCCCACCGCATAATCTTAAACATTTAAGGAGCCTTCATTAAGGTAAGCTATAGTCCATTAGGTAGTTTATAACTTAGTTAGCCGACAAGTGCCAATTGTTCACCCATCTCCTATAGAAAGATACCACCTTCAAGTGGGATTTAAAGTGTCAGCTAGGCTTCGACAAGATTAAGGAGTACTTGGCTCATCCACCCATCCTTATGCCTCCAATTCCAAGTAAACCACTCATGTTGTACATTTCAGCTACTTCGGTTGCACTGGGGGCATTATTAACCCAACATGATGAGTCCTCAAAAGAACGCACCATCTACTATATCAGTCGAACACTAGTGGGCTATGAGCTTAATTATTCTCTTATGGGAAAAGCTTGCCTAGTTGTAGTCTTTAGTTCACAAAATCTCTACCACTATATGCTCATTCATCCCATGAAGCTGATATCAAAAGTTGATCCACTTAAATATTTGTTATCCAGAACGTCTTTAACTGGCCGCATGGCTAAGTGGATCATGTTACTAAGAAATTTTGATATAGAATATGTGGACTAAAAGGCAATTAAAGGAAAAGTAATAGCATATCAACTGGCAAATGCTCCTTTGGTGGATGCTTATCCTTTGGTCATAGAGTTTCTTGATGAAGCGATCCTCACAATCACAGAGGAATATACATGGATGCTCTACTTTGATGGATCCTACATGCACAATGGAGTTTGGATAGGTATCTATTTTTTCACCCCACAAAGTGATTATATCCGAAAATAATTCAGGTTAGCCTTCCCATGTACAAAAAACATAGCAAAATACAAAGCTCTCATCACACGTCTTAGGATCACCATCCAATGGAACATCACTCACTTGCGAGTCTTTGGTGATTCTCAAATGGTCATTAAACAAGTAAATGATGAGTTTTAGACTAAAGATGATAAATTGTTACCTCAGAAGCGCATGGTGGATGATTTCAAGAATTAATTTACCTCTATCCAGTTTGAGCAAATCCCCAGAATTCGGAATAAGGCGTTTGATACAATGGCTACAATTAGTTCCTTGATTGACATGCCAAAATATCAAACAGATTGTGAGTTTCTAGTTGAGAAACTTTTAATCCCTGCTTATGACATCCCTGAGAGCAAAATGGTGTGCTACATTGTAGGTCCCAAGTCACCATGGTATCATGACATTTACACCTATCTCCATGATAACATCTTACCCCCTAACCTTACATGCAATCAATGTAAATCCTTAATCCAATGCACCTCTCATTATATCATAGTGGGAGACAGGCTTTATCATCGTGGGTATGATGAAACCCTTCTTAGGTGTTTGAACGAGATAGAAGCTCATGCTACGTTAGTGGAGGTACACAGTGGTATCTGTGGGGCCCATTCTAATGGTATGGCCTTGGCTAAGAGGATTCTCAAAGTAGGATATTATTGGCCCACCATGGAGCATGAATCTTGTGAGTTTGTAAAGATATTCCTTCCTTTTCAACAACACATAGATCTGATACATGCTCCTACTCAAGATCTACAACCCATCATAGCACCATGGCCCTTTTCATAATGGGGTTTCAATTTGATCAACAAGATCTACCCTCAATCTTTTGACGGCCATACCTTCATCATCACTGCCACTAAATACTTTACTAATTAGGTGGAAGAAATGCCACTCACTCAAATTACTGGTGTTCAAATTTCCAAGTTCATCCTCTTCCATATCCTTTGTAGATATTAAATTCCCTCTGTCATCATCATGGATAATGGAAATCCATTCAAGAACAAGTCTATGAAATTATTTTGTGTGACCTATCACATCCACCACCATTGTTCCACCCCCTATTACCCTTAAGGTAATGGTCAAGCAGAAGAAACTAACAAGACCTTAATCAATGTCCTCCAAAAGGTGGTTAACAACATTGGTTGAGACTAGCATCTCCATATCCATCCTACCTTTTGGGCCTACCACACTTCCATCTGCACTCCCACTAGTTCCACTCCATATTCCCTTGTTTATGGTGCCAAAGCTATCTTGTCGATTGAAGTCAAGATCCCATCACTTCAAATATCTCTGAAGAATATTATAAGTGACTAAGATACTCAGGTTGCACACCTTGCTCAGTTGGAACTCCTAGATGAAAAAGGATCAAAGAATACAACCATCTACAAGAATATCAACATCATCTCAGGATAAGCTACAATAAAAAGGTTTTTCCATGGCAATTCAACATTGGTGATCTAGTCCTTAAGGAAAATCAGCGTAATTAGCAAGAGCGAGACAAAAAGGGAAAATTTGAGGCAAATTGGCTAGGTCCCTATGTCATCATAGCTAACTATGGTTCTGGCGCATACAGGCTTGCTACTCTTGAAGGAGAACCCCTAGAACAGCCCATCAATATCATGCACTTATAAAAAAATTATGCCTAAGTCAGTTGGGTTGTTTTTTCCTGAGAGAATAAAAAAAATGTCAAAAATACAAAAAAAAATCAGACAAATCCAAAATCCCAAAAATAGTAAAGAGAAATAATTCGTCCTATGATGAAAACCACTCTTTGTGGCACCTTGGATAAGTAAGTTTGGTGAAAACCTAGCAATAGGCACCATTCGTAGAGGGCTTAATCATTATCTACCTTACGTCCTAGTTACTTTATGCTTTCATCCATCTTATCCTCAGATCCTATCCTAGCATCCAATCAATCCTATCCTCCCATCAGCATCCCATCATTCGTCGCCTGGTATATTGTGATTGAGCATTGAACGATCCATATCAGCTATCCAGAATCCTAAGCTTCTTATCCTTGTTGGATGTTCTGGTCAAGTTGTTCATATGTGGTTATCATTGATGTCAACACTATTAGCATTAATGTCTTTAAGACTGTATATGTCAAGGATATTGAGAAAATTTTAATAAAATATGTTACAGTTTGTTTGTGAAGCAGTGAAGATCAGTATGGTAGAAATTTCAATATGTTGATAACTAGATGATGTGGATTAAATGGTTTTTTCTCAAGCCTATCTAGTTTTTACTCTAAAAGTTTCAGAGGTGCGCATGAAGATTTGAGCAAGTTATAAGTTTTTGTGTTATGATAGTTACTATGTTACTTCAAATGGTGTTCATGGAAGAAGATAATGTGATTCTGATAATTTGAGTTGTTGTGTATGTTCTTGTGGTGTTCATGGATGTTTCTAGATCTTATTTTATCTATGTTGCATGTTTGCATTGATCAGTGTGCTCACGATCTGAGATTATCTCTTGTGTGTTCATGTTTTTCATGTTAATGGCCAACAAGGTGTTTGAATCATGTTGTGGATCTTTGAGGAAGAATATTTGAAGGTTTTTTGTGTTTGAGGACAATTTTTTAGGTCTCTACTATGTTGTGGCTGACCTTGGTTGATGCGCATTGATAATCTTTATTGTTATAGACTGCCAGTTTGCATTCATTCTATTATTGTGTTGAAGTTGACATAAAGCAATGTAATTTCTTATTGTCGATATATATAAGTGATTGTTTCTTCATTTGAGATGTATGTGAAGTGTGTGAGTGTTATGTGTGAAAAAGGTTCAGATCATTCGAAGGCAAAGCAGAGTGTGAAGAAGAGTGAAAGAAAGTAAAGAAGTGTTCATGTGCTTAACCAGAACTTTACTCGGGCATTAGTAGATGCTACTTTCTCAGTTCAATTTTTTCAAATGGATTTAATCTAAATATTTTAGGTAAGGAAGTGAGTCTTCCTTTGAGTAGTGAGCTCTAGGTAGTGTGCCTAAATACATGTGCATTCCTCATTTATTATTCTTATACTTTTAACAGGGTATAACTTGTGGATTAACCTCCATTGTGGTTTTTCCCCTAACAAGGTTTCCATTTCAAAAATATTGGTGTTATGTGTGTTTTTGATGTTTTGTTGATTCATTCTTTCACTTTTATCAATCAGATCAAATATTAAAGGCTAATAAGTTTAATAAGTTTGAAATTATGTGACAACTGATTCACCCCCCCCCCCCTCTCAGTTGTCCTCCCTTGTGTTGTCAACAATTGGTATTAGAGTAGGTTCCTTGGAAGAAGTTTAATATATTGAGGTGATCCGAGATGGCGACATACAAGAAGGATAGTCTGATATTTGATGGAACAAATTATTCTATGTGGAAGACTCTAATGGAGTGTCATCTAAGATGCATTGGTGAATCCTACTGGAGCATTACATACAATAGATGTGCTAGTTGACAGGTGGATGAATCAGAGATTGTTGCTAAAGTGCTTAGATCCTTGCCTAATGCATAAAAAATAAAAGTTGCAGCCATTGAGGAGCTCCGAACTATGAAAAATATAACCATAGATATGTTGGTTGGAAAACTTACTGCTTTTGAGTTGAGTAAATTCGGTGATGCCCTTCCTAAGACAAAATCTGCATTTAAAGCTACTACTTCTGGAGAGAGACAAGTAGAGTTATGATCTGGGTGAAAGCTCTTCTAGAAAGGTATTCAGATATGAGGAAGAAATGAGATAGATTGAAGAAGAAGAAAGAGAACTGAATGAGCTTGAAGCACTTATTTTCAAAAGGGAAGCCAGAGGAGAAGGTGTATAAAGGAAATTTTCCTATTAAATATTTTTCTTGCAACAATATAGGTCATTTTGCATCAAGGTTTCTAGAAATAATTCCTAAGCCAAGACCTTACAAGCCTAAATCTCAAAAGAAGTGTTACTATGTTGTTGATGAAGGTGTGACAAATGATGAATCTGACAAAGGGAATGTAAGTGAAGATGAGTTTGTATTTATTGCTATCAAGGAAAATAACTTTGTGTCTACTAAATCTTCTAGTTGTACAAATGTGGAGAAAGCTCTAGCTACTCGAGTTGAAGAAAAACATGAATGGGTAATTGACAATGGATGTTCACATCACATTACAGGTGATAAAATAAAATTTGTAAGCCTAGAGAAGTATGATGGTGGTGTTTTAATATTTGGTGATAACAATGGTGATATAATCCATGGTAGAGGATGAATTTCTTTTGATGGTAAACAGAATACTGATGATGTTCTTTATGTTGAAGGTTTGAAGCATAATCTTCTTAGTGTTGGATGAGTGGTTGATAAGGGATATAATCTTCAATTCAAATATCGAAAGTGTAGCATATTGGGAAGTTCTATAAATGTGATTGCTTCATCTACAAAAACAAAGGTAACATCTTTCATCTGAATGTTGGTTGTAAAAGTTTTCTAATTGCTCAAGTTGATGAAAGTTGGTTGTAGCATAGAAGAATGTGTCATGCAAACTTTAACAATATTATCAAGATAAGTTCCTCATAGGCTGTGAGAGATCTTCCTAAGTTGGTGAAGCCTACTAATACCATATGCAAGGAATCTCATTTGGGAAAAGAAACTAGAATTTCGTTTCACAACATCATTGTTCAAATGAGTTGTTGAAACTTGTGCATATTGACTTGTGTGGTCCTGCTAGAATCAGAAGTATAAAAGGTTACAGGTACTTCATGTTGCTTATTGATGATTACTCTAGGATGATGTGGGTTACTCTCTTAAGGGAGAAATTTGAAGCTCTAGAAAAGTTCAAGATCTTTAAGGCTATGGTTGAGACAGAGACAGGTCTGAGGATTAAGTTTCTGAGATCAGATAGAGGTGGTGAATTTACTTCCGGTGAGTTTAATTCTCTTTGTGAAGAACATGGGATAAAGAGACAATTATCTACACCATGGACCCCTCAACATAATGGAGTTGTGGGAAGGAAGAACAAGACAGTGCAAGATGCTACTAGAACTATGATGTTGGAAGGAAATTTCCCTCATATCCGTTGGAGAGAAGTTGTGAGTACTGTTGTTTATATCCTTAATTGGGTACAAATCAAAGGTAATACTGGTAAGACTCCTTTTGAGCTATGGTTTGGTCATAAGCCTACTATTATATATTTTAAAATATTTGGGAGTAAATTCTATATCAGGAGAGATGAAGATCTAGGAAAGTTTGATGCTAGAACTGATGAAGGAATCTTTCTTTGTTATTCTACTAAGAGCAAGGCTTACCGGTGCTATAAAAATAGATTGAAGAAAATGGTTGAAATTGAAAATGTTAAAGTTGATGAAGACATTGCTAGACCCTCCAAAACCTATGGATATGATTTGGATGATCAAAATGACAATACAAACAAGATTTAGACTTCAAATCAATTTCAGATCATTCTAATGAATCAAGAAGATCAAGAAGAAGAAGAGACTAGTGAAAGTACAGAAGAGAGACCACAAGAGCCTGAAATTCAAGAACACTCTAAGAATCCAAGGTATGTGAGATTAAATCATTCAGAAAATCAGATTATAGGAGATAAGAACAAAGGTGTTCAGACTAGGAGAATAATTGCAGAAGAATACTATTTTATTTCAAAGGTTGAGCCAAGTAATGTCAATGAAGCATGAAAAGATGAACATTGGATTGAAGCAATGAAAGAAGAACTACAAAAAATTGAGAAGAATAATACATAGATTCTTGTTCCTAGACCTAAAGACAAAAATGTAATTGGAACTAAATGGGTCTTTAGAAACAAACTGAATGAACAAGGTGAATTTATCAGAAAAAAAGCAAGACTGGTTTGTAAAGATACTCTCATATGGAAGGAATTGACTTTGAAGAAACTTTTTCTCCTGTTGCTAGAATTGAAGCTATGAGATTTTTTCTTGCTTATGCTGCTTACAAAAACTACAAATTTTATCAGATGGATGTCAAGTCAGCATTTCTAAATGGTGAATTAGAAGAAGAGGTGTATAATGAGTAGCTTGATGGATTTCAATTGATTGATCAGGGAGATATGGTTTTTTAGTTGAAGAAAGCATTATATGGACTCAAACAAGCCCTTAGAGCTTGGTATGCCAGATTGGATAAATACTTGTTGAAGCTTGGATTTAACAAAGGTACTCTTGATAGTAATCTATATTTCAAGATTAATGATGATAAAGATTTTTTTGTGGAAGTATTTGTTGATGATATCATTTTTGGAGGAGATGATGATTTGTTCATGAATTTTGCTAATGAGATGTAAAATGAGTTTGAGATGTCAATGATTGGAGAGTTGAAATTATTTTTGGGATTGCAAATTACTCAGGTGGACAAAGGTATCTTTATATCTCAGTCCAAGTATGTGAGAGAGTTGCTAAAGAAGTTTGGTATGGAAGATTCAAAACTAGTCGATACACCCATGGTGACTAGATATAAGTTGACACAAGATAATGATTCTCTAAAGGAAAATCAGACTAGATACAAATTAATGATTGGTGGATTGCTTTATTTGACTCAAACTAGACCTAATATCATGAATGTTGTATGCATTGTTGCTAGATTTTAAGTTGATCCTAAGCAATCTCATGTGACTGTTGTGAAGAGAATATTTAGATACTTGAAGGGAATAGTTGATTTTGGCCTATGGTATCCTAAATATGATGATCTTACTTTAAGTGCCTTTATTGATCTTGATTGGGTAGGAGATGTGAATGATAGGAAGAGTATTAGTGGTGGTGCATTTTTCTTGGGAAAGAAGTTGATTTCATGGTTAAGCAAAAGACAGAATGTCATTTCCTTGTCTAAAGCAGAGGCAAAATATATTGATGCTGCTAACAATTGTACTCAAGAATTGTGGATGAAATAGATGCTAAAAGATACCAGATTTGTGTATGATGAACCTATTGCCATATTATGTGATAACTCAAGTGCTATAAACATTTCTAAGAATCCAGTGTTGCATTCAAAGACCAAGCATATATCTATCATGTACCACTTTTTGAGAGACAAAGTGAGTGATAAGGAAGTCATACTAGAGTATGTGCCTACTAAGGAACATCTTGTAGACATATTTACTAATCCTTTACCTAAGGATACTTTTGAGCATCTCAGAGGGAAGTTAGGGGTGATTACCCCTCCTAATCATAACTAAGATGCATAGTATTTGCATTAGTTTGTGCATTCACAACCATATCTTGATTCGGATTGATGTTGTGGTGGTTGCTACTCAGGGGGAGTAGTCAGATGATTTAGATATGTGGTTCAGAGCTTGTGTACCTTTTCCATTGATGTCAAAGGGGGAGAAGAGTAATGTGAAAAACTCTTGGAGAACTAAGGGGGAGAAGAGAAATGTGTAAAGGGGATATTGTTGGTGTTTTTTTCGCATCATATGTTGCCATCAATGTCAAAGGGGGAGATTGTTGGATGTTATGGTCAATTTTTTGATATGTGGTTTTCATTGATGTCAACACTATTAGCATTAATGTCTTTAAGACTGTATATGTCGAGGATATTGAGAAAATTATAATAAAATATGGTGAAGATCAATATGGTAGAAAGTTAAATATGTTGATAACTATATGTTACAGATTAAAGGGTTTGTTCTCAAGCTTATCCAGTTTCTACTCTAAAATTTTTAAAGGTGCTAATGAAGATTTGAGCAAGTTATAATTTTTTTTGTTCTGACACCTATTCTGTTACCACAAATGGTGTTCATAGAAGAAGATAATGTGATTCTGGTAATTTGAGTTGGTGTGTATATTATTGTGGTGTTCATAGATGTTTCTAGATCATATTCTATCTATGTTGCATGTCTACATTGATCATTGTGCTCATGATCCGAGATTTTCTCTTGCGTGTTCATGTTTTTCATGTTCATGACCGACAAGGTGTTTGAAGCGTGTTGTGGATCTTTGAGGAAGAATATTTGAAGGATTTTTGTGTTCGAGGACATTATTTTAGGTCTCTACTATGTTGTGGCTGACCTTGGTTGATGTGCATTGATAATCTTTATTTTTTTGGGCCGATAGTTTACATTCATTCTATTATTGTGTTGAATCCAACATAAAGCAATGTAATTTCTTATTGTGGATATATATAAGTGATTGTTTCTTCATTTCAGATGTATGTGAAGTGTGTGTATGCGAAGTGTATGAGTTCTATGTGTGAAAAAGGTTCAGATCATTTGAAGGCAGAGCAGAGTGTGAAGAACAGTGAAAGAAAGTAAATAAGTGTTCATGTGCTTAACTAGAACTTTACTCAGGCATTAGCAGATGCTACTTTCTCAGTTCAAATTCTTTAGACATATTTAATCTGAATATTTTTTGTAAGACAGTGAGTCTTCCTTTGAGTAGTGAGCTCTAGGAAGTGTGTCTGAATGCATGTGAATTCCTCATTTATTCTTCTTATACTTTTAACAGGGTATAACTTTTGGATTAACCTCAACCTTGGTTTTTCCCCTAATAGGGTTTCCACACAAAAATGTTGGTGTTATGTGTGTTTTTGATGTGTTGTTGTTTCATTCTTTCACTATTATTAATCTGATCATTGATTAAAGGTTAATAAGTTTAATAAGTTTTAAATTTTGTGACAATTGGTTCACCCACCCCTCTCAGTTGTCTACCCTTGTGTTGCCAACAATCCTTGATCTGAGCTTGTCATCGTCTGTACATCATGTCTCATCATTAGTCTTGCATCATCATTTAGAATCCTCCATCGTGCTAGTCATCATTATGAATCATCTTGTCTTTGTCCTTTTCGAACTACATTTCCCTTGCGCTTTCGCGTAGGCAAGGTCAATCATTTGATCCGCCCCCATGGAATTTGTTCATCCAGTCTAGGTCATCCATCATGGTCTTCATCATCCTCTTTCTTCTTTTATCCATGGCCATTTATCAAACTACAAGGGATTTGTGCTTTCACGTAGGCAAGGCTGATCTCTAATCAACCCCCGAGCCCCTAGGTCTTTAGGGTGTGTTTGTCTTGTGTCTAGTCGTATTTTCACGTTGTCAAGTATGTCCCTATCCTAGCTGGTATTTTTTTTTTTTAAATCATTAGTATCAAGAGGTTCAATTGGTTTCAGATATCTTGCGTCATATCGATATTTTAGTTTAGTTTCCATCTTTGGTCTTAAAAGAATGCATCCTTCCTAATAGACCGCATCAATCCCATCCACCCTTTTGATCTTGTGGCAAAGGACGTTTGAAATTGATTGTGATATTTTGATTCTTTTGACATTTTTTTTATCATTTGAGCTCCCTATTATATCTCATCAAGGTTTCCACGATCCATCATATCATGGTGCACTTTGACTGGTACAAATAGGGGTATATCTTGATCTTTTTCCTGCTTGTTGTCTTCTTGGTTGTTCTACATAGTACCCACCAAGATAATTATGGTCTTGTGTTATGTTGGGGAATCCTTTTTGCTTGTCATTATCCCAATGCTTGGCCCGACCAAAGCCCTTTGTGACTTTAGGGTCTTGGGATAGCCTTCTTGTCTGTTGTGTTTGTTTCATAAATTAGACACATATCTGCCTTGGTTCCTCATACTCTGGTATCTTGTGTCTTGTGCTATAGCAAAAATTAGTGCTCCTAAAATTGGAAAATAGCATTAGGATTGCATTTCATACTTCATCTCATTACATTGCATTTATCCCTCCATCTCTTTCTCTCACCTATGACTAGTGATCTTGGTTGTGCAAAAATTCACCTTCCATCTTCTTTTCTTCTCAAGACCCACACAGTCTTGACAGGTGTAGTTCCACGTCCACCATCCCATCCATCTTTCCTTATTTTTATAATGATTATAGAGAAAGTACTTGCCATTAAGCTCAAACAACCCTGATAAGCAAATAAAGTAGGCCTAGTAATCCCTTCCATTTCTATTTCATGCCCTTATTTACACTCATGACCATGCTAATTTAATTCAGATATTACTGTTTGTACGAATTTTAATTACATCCATCATCATACACCCATCATTTCATTTTCATTACCATCTTAAGTTATTTGGACTAATATAGATTTATTATTCTAAGAATCTTGAGTTCATTATCATTATCATTTTAAGTTGTTTAGATTAGTCATAATTGGTTATTCTAAACATCTTAATGCATGTCATTATCATCTCATTGCATTATCCATATAGGGTATTTAATGATCTTATTTTAAATACCCTAGTATATCCCATTCCATTGTAATGTCATTATCATATTCATTTTAAGTTGTTTATATTGACATAGATTTTTTATTCTAAGCATCTTAAATTCGATTCATTTCACTATCATTTCATTACATAATAGTCCCTCTCATTATATGCATTTCATTATACGCATACATCACATTTGATTCATTCATTGCATCCCATTGCATTTTTATTTCATAATCACGTCACAATAATATAATCCATGGTACACATCATGAAATTAAAATCAAATGTGCATATATCACCATCTTCATGATAAATCATTAGTCCATAACCATATCATACATCACATCCTGCATCACAAAATGTTAGGTATCATGCATATCACATAGGTCATCATAAATGAATACACATATCATAATCATCATAGTCACATGCATACCATAAATACCCATCATATCTCATAATAAATCATGTCTATATACACATACATACATAGACATCCATCATGTCATAAATACGTAGTGTAAATAAGGGCCATCGCATAATATATATATCCCAAAATATCAAGTCCATAAAGAAATCCATAATAATAACCATCACAATAATGAATAAATATCCATCATGTCTACTCATGATCATTGAATAAAATATAGGTACAAATTTCCCCTCAAAAATGGGGACCACATCAATGAATAGACTGGTTTATGTTTAGTCAGCATTGTGGAACCTATGGCCTTTATCCTTGTCCCCTGTCTATACACCCTACACCTATCAAAATCTGGATCATGTCACCTCTTTCCTCTCTATCCTATGTTGGCTCCATTTGATCTCTGAGGGGAGTCTAGCATTGTCCCCCTATGCAGGGGAGTCTCTCGATAGTTTCTATATCCTCGGGTGTGTGTCCCTTATGATCGTGACAACGCTAGAATTTTTTATATCGCTCGGACGTAGGGAGGTATGTGTTATGTCAGATCTAGGACATCCATGAAGTAGTCCCCCATGCAGTAGTTGGCCTCTCTTATGTACTCATCCCTCTTTATCAGCTGACCCCTGGCTATGTCTCACTCTACCCTGTACCTATCTCATAATCTAGATAGTTGTCTCCTCTCCTCCTCCCATGCCTCATGTTCCATCCTCATCTGATCTTTATGTGCCTGCATCTATGTTATCTCCTACACTATCGCATCTCTCTCACCTTGCAGAGTCTGTACCTATCTCTCCATTGTCTCTGCCCTCTCTAGAATAGCCCATGTGTCTCCCATCACCACCTCTACGCAATTAGTCATGTCCTAGAACTCATCCTGCTCCCTCCTCAGCTCATCCCACTTTCTCCTCATCTCATCCATCACCCTCCTCATCTCCTCCCTCTCCTATCAAGCCTCATCCATCTCCCTCATCTCCTCTCTCTCTTTTTGGGCCTCATCCCTCTCTTGTTGCATGGTATCCCTTTCCTTCGACATCCTATTGGCCTCATCTACTAGAGCCTTGTAATCCCTCTATCCATCCTCCTAAAGCCTCTATATCTCTGCTTGCAACCTGTCTCTATCTACCTCTGACTCCCTGAGTCTATGCTCCACAACCTTGAGTCTCGTATGAGCTCCTGCTAGTAGTACTATGGGATCCTCGAGTGGCAGTGGTACATACAGTACCATCACGAGAGGCTTTTCCTGTATAACCTCCACATCCCAAGTTGGTGTTGCTCTCCTACCTCATCCATAACCACATCCTCCCTGCCTCTCCTCCATTGTCTACCTCCTCTCCTACCCCTTTGTCATTGTCATCCTAACCTCCTCTCATCATCTAACCCATAGCCTAATGCCCCTACAATTAGGTGTACTATCGTGATCTATCCTAGACTGTGTGTCACCCCCTATGCAGCATATCTCATGATCACCCCTGAATCTACCTCTCCTCCTATTCTCCCTAGATATGGTGCTAGTTTCACATCCTCCCACCTTTGTCTAGAAAATTTTGTTGTGATCATCTCACCTCACAAGCTCTCCTAGGTAATCTAATAGAATCTATGAGGCCCTAGCATGGTATCCTACATCACCTCAAACTATCTAGTCACCCTGTCTAGTCAGTGGAACTCGATGATATGTGGGTCCCTCCCGATCAGATAGCACACTACATAGAAATATCCTATGTGTCTCCTCTCATATTCCCTCCATCTGTTGAATCGTCACTCTAGGTACGGTCTCCATATGATCTGATCTCCCTACAGATCATCCAGCATCCTCCTCTATCCCTCTAGATCCCTCATGTCTTCATAGTGAAGGCACCATCCATACTCTTCCCTGTACCAATATGCTACTGATAGTGTCTCATCCTGATCTCCCAATGTCAACACACCTAGCATAGTCACACTGATGTGCTCCCAAGCCCATATCTATAGTAATGTCATGTGTGTCACGCTGAGGGCTCTCCTGTAGTAGACAATGTGCATATCTTTGTATAGTTGAGCTAGTACCCATGCACCCCATGCAAACTCTCCCTCTCTCCTCTCAACGATATGTTACACAACCTCAATAACCTTGAGGCTGCAAAACCTCTAGCTCCTATCTGGTAATAGGATCCCGCTAATCAACCCACATAGGTACAATGGAAGTGGAGGTACCTCCAATCCTAGACATCCATCCAAATCTAGATCTACCCTCTGGATAGGGAGATTCACTCATCTGAAAATTGCTCATAGACTTCTATCCCGCTCTCACTCCTGGCTCTGAGTCTAGCTAACTAGGTTCCCTCCGATAGGCAATAGTAGTATCCTCCATACATCCACCAATGTCACCATCATCTCCCCCATTGGGAGATGAAATTTTGACATCTCTGAGCTCCACCTCTCCATCAATGCAGTCAATAGTGGTCAGTGTGCTCTAATTTGGGGGTATTCCAACATGTGTAGTAGACCCGCTTGTGCTAGGTTTGTGTGGTCCTCCTCACCCATTGCTATGATGGTAGCCTCTAGTACCATCGAATGTCTCTCTTGTGTACACAGTGTATCTAAAATCTATATCCAAACCACACACCTTGTCATTCATTCATCATTTCATCTTTTTCCTATCATCCTTTCTTTCCTCTATCCATCATTTCATCCCTTTTTCTCCTCTTTTATTTCTTTTCTTTTCTTCACCCTATGCCCTTGGTGACTTTTTCCCTTCCTCTTTTGTTCGGTGAATTCACCCTTTCTAGGAAAAATCTACCTTTTCCCCCTTTTTCTTGTCCCTACCTGTCGTTTGGACGATGCCCGTCGTCCGGGAAAACTCGCCCATTGGTCGGGTGAGTTTTCCCATCGGGTGAGATCACCCATCACATAGGTGACCCCACTTGTCCTGATGGTCTCACTTGTTGGGCGAGCGACCCTGATCATCTCTCGAGCAAGTTCACTAGTGGGGTGGGCAGCTTCGCCCCTATCCTTATTCATCCTTCCCCCTTGGGAAAATTCACCTCCTACATAGGTGAATTCACCTATATCCCAGTTGTTCCCTCATAGGGCAATTTTGGCTCTTCGGATGGGTGATTTCACCCATCTGTCAGTAACCCATTTCCCATCTAGCTAAACCCTAAAAACCCAAAATCGTAAATGCACAAAAATTTGCCAAAAATTAACTAGAATCACAAAGAAGGGTTTTTTACTCTAACCTAGCATGGTACCGCACACTGGTAGTAAAACTCGCACACCTTCTCACCTTGGTGGATGATCTCATCGTCCACAAACCCCTCATCCTCACTCGCCATGTCAACTATCCTCCTCACCTTCTTCCTCTCTCTCTTGCTAACTCAACTTCCAAATGTGCAAAAGGTAAATAGTAATTTCTAAAATTACTATATATCCCATTTCCCTCGCCTTTTAACCTTTTTAAGTTTTGGATATTTTTACCCTTTATTTAACCCTCTTTTTAATTTAATTCATCCCCTTTCTTCCGTGGGCCGCCATTTGCACCCCATTTGTCTGTTTCCTTCCATTCAAAATCTATTTTTCTAAATTTTTCATGCTTTATCATGTGGTACCCTTTGTTTCTTCATGTTGAGAAGTCACCTAAGACCCCCTTTTCTTCCCCATTCGCCCTCTCAAGGGGCCATACCTTATAATTTTCCTTTGTTCCTCCATCCTATCCATCTTCCCACAACACTGAGGCATCTTCTTTCATTTTCCTCAATTGGACAGCTCACACCACCTTTCCCACACTGGGGCATCTTTTTCTAGTCCATTCTTCCATCGAGTCATCTACATTTCATTTTCTTTGAAACACTGTTATTCTAACAGTATTTCAAAGATGGGAAAATGTAGACATCTGAATTTGACCCCTCCCATAAGGTCAAATTCGTCCCCTTTATTCATCTATCTCACCTTTCCTATCGATGTTAGTTAAATGGTTTATTTAATTAATATTTCTTCCTTTCTCTAATTTTCCTAAGGTATTTAATTTAAATAATTAAATACTTTACCTTTATCTCCTTTCCTCTCTAAATTAAATAAATATTCCAATTTGTTTAATTTAGTCACTTGCCTTTATGAATTTAAATCAATATTTAAATTCATTATTTTCTCTCTCCTTGTCTCATCCTCCATAACCCTTCCTTAATCTAGATTTAATTAATCTTTAATTAGCATGTGCACACCCTTAATCATGATTAATGGCACATCCTTCATCATATCCCACTTTCTTTAATCCTTCATTAACCACCTTAATCACTTGTTTGCACAACCTAATTACTTGATGAGGTCACCTTAACCCCTTATGCCATTTATGGCATACCCCCAAGTCAAAATTTTATTAAATTCTTTCTCCTTTTGGAGAAGGCAACCCCCTCCCAATGTGAATTTTTAATTCACATTTATTCCTCCTAGGTCTTTTAAGGAATTTTTAATTCCTCAAAAGTCTCATCACCCACATGGGGACAAGGACCTCCTTTATGAGGAGATCTTTTCCATTCCCAAGGTACAATGAATTACCTCCACCTCGTGTCCTTTTTGACACCTCACCCGCCACATGTCAAGATGTGGGAGCTTGTAAGTTCTCAACTCACCCTAGCCCTTGATCTTGTCCAAGTTGTCTGCATCTTGACCCTCCATTATTTAGTGGCTCTTCCCCTAAAATTAGAGGAATTTTCCCTCATTTGTAACTTTTGAACATTCAACATTGAACACATCAATCATTCAAGCACTCAAGCAATCAAGCAAGCACTCTCAAGCATCCACCATTGTTGCAACCTTTGAGCTCATTTTGCATACACATTGTGCATATATCCAAATACCCACTTGCAACATTGCATTCCTCATCTCATCCACATCATTTTGCATCAAGTTTTATGTTATTTTCCATTGAAAGGAGCACACAAATCAAATGATCAACAGGGCCAACAAACTCATCAACTTGGACAAGGTATAACACTCCTTTTTCTTTCATTTTTTTCATGTTCAACTAGGCCAATCTTGAGGTGGTGTTTGTGTTTTTCCTTGCTTGCATTTCATTCCGTTTTGCATTTTATACTATGAAAATTCACCTGCACACAGTTAGCACAGAGATTAGTGCAGAGTTTAGCTCTGATTTTCATGCCAAATTTTTCAAAAAAAAATGTCAATATTAGCGCTTAATTTAGTGCCTTCTTTAGTCTACTTTACTACCTAATTTAGTGTCTAATTTAGCACCTAATTTTTCTAATCTAGCATGTATTAAGGGTCAAGGGATTAGGCGTGTTAGAACAAAAAATCCTTCCCTAATATTCACTAGTCTTCAATTGCTTGCCTACATTTCACTTGCATCAAAAGATTCCTCGACCTCAACCCTCAACCTTAAACCCTAAATCCTCAACCCCTATACCCTCTACCCTATATATTGGACCCTCAACCCTAATCCTTCAACCATATACCCTCAAACCTATACCATAAACACTCTACCCTTAACCATCAACCCTAAACCCTTAAACCCTAAACCCTAAACCCTTAAACCTTCTACCCTAGTCTACCCTCAACCCTAGTATACCCTCAACCCAATACTCTAAACCATCAACCCTATACAATCTTCAACCCTAATCAATTTCCTATTAGAAAGTTCATCCATCAAGATGTTATCTTCCCTATATAAATTGATCATAATTTCAAGGGAAGAAAAATTATGAAGAAGAGATAATAAATGTCCCAACAAATAATTCAACAAAATCCTTCCTTGATAGGGAGTTAACCACTGTTGACAAATCACCTCAATGAGGATATGAAAATTTATATTCTTCAAAGTTGTGTCTATTGTAAATATACTTCTATTGTGGCACTAAACTAACAATGTCAAAATTTCTAGGTGGGTAGGTTACTACTATTGGATGTCTCTTTTCATTGCCCAAGTGTCTTAAACCTTCCAAGCTACAATGTCCCTTAAGAGAGATAAGACCAAAAAGATTCTAAAGTGGTATTTTTGAATTTCTAGCCTCACATAGGCTCCCTTATCATTGTAAATGTGTATACAAGCGTTATTCAAACACTAAAATAATCAAAGGATTTTACAAGCTATAAGATGGATATACATTGAAATAGAAAATAGTTAAATTGAGAGAAAAAGAGAGATGAATCCTTAAATGTATAGGTGCTATCAAATAATCATATATATTTTTATCACTATCAACAATAAAAGTAATATTAAATTTGTAGTTAGTGTTGAAACCATTTAAAAAATTCATTGTCACTCCTAATTAGTAATATTAAGCCTTATTATTCAAACCAATCAAATAATTTAAACCATTTAAGCCTTGAATACATGCAATATATATAGATCTCAATAAGGCCATGAAGGTATACATAATGTCTTGAAAATGTCATATAGTTTTATAATTGAGTCTACAATGTCATATATGCATTTGATGAATGTCTAAATAAATTCATACAGGAATACAATTGTACACATTGGTAAAATATAAATGCATACATATAATTCCATATAGGTATATACAATGATATACATTAGAATAAAAATCTACATCTACATTTCATGAAGGCATACAATAAATGTGAAAATATATGTAATTATGGAGTGTCATTAAATGAACAATGACTCTTTCTTTGTTAAGAATATGGAGAATCAATATCACAATTGGTAGCTCTCCTTTTCCAATTAATAGACTTCCTAGGCTCAATATTTTTTTTAGCTTCACCTATTAATGCAATTAAACCATATATACAATAGTATAGAAATTTGAATAAAATTATATAAGTAAATAATCACTTGCCATAAATTAATGATCCTCTGATTCTCTTCATTTACCTATATGGGCTAGGTTAACAAAGTGGATTTGCCTCCTCTTATGGAAATAATGAAGAAACAAATCAAACTAAAAATAAATATCATTTCGTTACACTAAGTTGTGTTAGATAAAATAAAAATTACATAATATTTATATTACTAGCTCATACCAATGTGAGAGCCTTAGGAGATAAAATTTCCATAGCAATT
This sequence comes from Sequoiadendron giganteum, assembly GCA_007115665.2. Classification (NCBI taxonomy): domain Eukaryota; kingdom Viridiplantae; phylum Streptophyta; class Pinopsida; order Cupressales; family Cupressaceae; genus Sequoiadendron; species Sequoiadendron giganteum. Next base: position 298,803,500 of record CM021102.1, read on the forward strand.
CCCATATCCTAGAAGAGCATGTGTTGATGTCATTAACTAAAAATAGGAACATTATTTACATACATAATGATTAAAATTAATAAAACTTATCCTTTAATGAAATTTGATTACTAAGTACCACTAATGTTTCATAATAGTAAAGGTCTTGTTGGAGCCAAAAACCCACCTTGGTTATTTTGCATACTTTCATTTTCACCCATCTTCCCACACTCGCCATATGTCCCATCTCCATTACATAATGGCTGACACTAATATAAACAACCAAATAAGGCCCTTGGTCATAACTCTAAAGTGTTCCCATAGCAGCACATGGCATGTCGCCAAGACAATGCTATATCAAAGAGAGTCTCACCATAGTCTCTTTGTCGTGAGCAGAAAGGGTTGATTTGAAATGTAGATGAGACTCTCGAATGTCTAAGAGACATATTGAAATGTCTTCTCACCAGCTTAAAGAATAATATGTCTAAGAGACTTGGACATGTCAAGGAGAAAATATAACATGTCTCATCGACAAATTATATGGAGCATTCAACATTCAAGAAATATAAAAACATCTCTCGGACATTAAGAGATTACCATAAACTAAATGATAGGTAAAACAACATGGATAAATGGAAATGTCAAAAATACATCGGCATATCGAGGAGAGAAGTAAGAGAATCTCTTTGAAATTCAAGGAGAAAAATATCAATGAGACATAGATACATCGAACAGACATTGGACAAGGTCTCATCAACATCCTAACAAGGATATGTCAAGGAGACACATGACTATCAAGCAAATAGTATCAAAAGTCTCCCTGATATCCTAGCACAAGTGTAAACACATGTTATAGATGAGACTAAGAGAAATTGGAGAGGGGTGACCATGGGTCTCCTCGACATAAAAAATTCACATAGAGATCATCGGCAAGTAATAGCGTCAAAGGAAGAGATAAGGATATGTCAAAGAGACATAATCTTGTCAGTGAGAGATATCCGTTAGTCTCATCGACAAAAGGGAAACCATAAGGGAAGAAACTAAAATGTAAATATCGAAGAGACCCTACAACATTGAAGAGAGAAATATAAATGTCTCTCAGACTCTTCTCAAAACATGGTCAAGGATATATCAAAAAGAGATATAGGCATTGTGATTAAAGTCTCTTCGACAAAATATGAAATAATTATCACCGGATTGATTCGAATGATGAAGTCATCAAAGAGAAAAATTCTATTAATGTGCAAGTTGATAGGAACAGTGGTGTGAGAACCATTTATGAACCAAAGCTAGCTCAAGCGTGCTAAATTTTGATAAATACAGCCTCTAAGGAATCAAAATTCACTGTGAATTGTGGCTAAGTATCTAGAGGACAAAGTTGGATGAAGGCCAGCAACTCAAAATTTTCAGCATTCATTCAAGTACATCTTGGCTCAGTTGAATGAAATTTTTTGAAGATAGATTGAATTACAACATAGTTAGGGTTAAAATGGATAAAACCCCAAAGAAAACAAGAGCAAAGAGGCAAAAAATAGAAAGTTGGCCACTTAATCAAGACTTAATGGACTAGTGTTTCGGGTCTAGGCCAAAAACAAGAAGAACAACTCAATTAAACCCATCATGTGAGACCCTAGAGGAAAAGCACAAGAAATTGGGAGATGTGTGGACTCCACATAGGGGTTATGATTTGTTCATCTATCACTATAGGAAGAAGTATAGATATAGCCCAATTTCAAACCCATGGAATTTGAATCTAGGAAAACTTTTGATGCCAAATTTATTTTTGAACGTAGAAATAATTAAAGCACTGGCAAAGAATTATAATCCCAAAACGAGGGAAATGCACTTACACAATGGGTCATAGTTTATGATTATAACATTAGATATATTTGTATGGTTTTCCAATTGGACACCTCCCTAAAGATGAAATTGTGGATGAGAGACTTGTTGGAAGAGTATTTCTCTATGGATACAAGCTATAAGAGGTGGAAGTTGCCTCTTCACAGGCCCAAAGTTCCAAGGAATCAACCTAAGAGATTTTCTAGTGATGAAAGGACCCCATTCTCTATATATTTGTTTAAAGAATACTATCAATACACATACTATTTAGTTGGCCAAGTACTGGGAGTTGATGCCCCTACTAATATGACTATAGCTCCCAGGGTTTTGGCCGCAGACATTCAAAGCCAGGATGTCAGGCCCTATGACTATGCAGAGTATCTATCTGAGGCCATTAGTAGTGATCTTAATGCTATTAAGAACAACAGTAAAGCTATCTTCTTCAAACACTGTTCACTTCTTATGCATATGATATTGTATGAAGGTCAAGTGATGAGAATATGGGGAGAAGAATTAAGAATAAAACATCTGGATAGTGATGGTAATTCTAGACCAATGAAAATGTGGACATCAATCTGGGATAGTAGATGTGGGAGATCCCACTACCTGTACTTTGAAGAACATTTTTTCAAACCGGTTGGTGTTTTATTTTTCTAGCTAAGCTTTAAGATTCTCTAAGAGGTAGCCAACCTCTATGTTTAAGAATTCTCACAGTTAGTGCCCAATTGACAAGATTCAGTCAAAGACTGAAATCTCCTACACTTATGGTTGTGCAAAACCAAGGTGGATCAACCTATACAATGTCTAAAACTTAATTCAACCATACACACTGACATTGCTTTTTATAGCAGATAATTCCCAATTCAATTAAACCACAGAGAGCACTGACAACTTCAAACCTAGATAAACTCTCAGTAGATCAATACTCACTCAGCAATTGAGAGGCATAACACAACATTAAACCTCAACCGAGCAATAGGGATTTAAGAATGATTTTGCATTTATAAAATATTTTTGAGATGCACAAAACTGAATAATAGATCAGTGCAAATTTTGGGCCATGGAGTCAAACACATAAATGAATTCACAAGCAAACAGACTTCAACCAGTGGATTTAAATTTCTAATGCTTTGCATCAACTATTAGTGTCTTGCACCAACAATCTCTCTCTTATTATCAATCAGTACTGAATTTGAATCCAGTTTCTAATGACAGTTTGTTGGAATTTCGATGATCTTTTGTTGGTATACCGATGAATTGCCAGAAATCAGTCTCGTCACTCAATTTTTTTCAATATTCAGATGACATTTTAAACGTCAAACTCACGATTCCCATTTGTTGGAACTATGATAGAAACCTCGTTGACCGAGCGACAAACAGTAGCCAGAACACAAGTGGCATACCTTTGCGAAAGAGTTGGATCAGCGACAAACATTCGTCAAAATCCTGACAGCCATTTCATCAATCTAGCGACGAACAGTAGCCAGAACACAAGAGGCATACCTTTGCAAAAGTGTCGGATCAGTGACAGAATTTCGTCGAAACCGTGACAGCCATTTCATCAATCTAGCGACAAACAGTAGCCAGAACACAAGCGACATACCTTTGCTGAATCATCAGATTAACAACAAAAGTTCATCGCCATTACGATGAAAGATTCGACGTATTCCAAATATCGGTGAGAGATCGAGACTGTTACCGTGATCAAAATTTCCTAAGAAGATATATCAAGAGGACTGTCATGTGGTCTCGGTGATGAAGATATATACCATCGGAGTAAGTTTTGAATGTCTACCCAACCCGCTATGTCATGTTGATAAGCTTACATCGGCAGGAGTCTTGGTGACATGCTTCATATCGAAAAAAGGATAGAAGTTCATCAAACTCATGATGAAATAGGCAAGTCATTACGATGAAAGTTTTTCAAATTTATTTCCAATTTGTCGGACACTTTTGGGGGTTTGTCAAAAATTTGATGGAACAATGCAATTTTATTTTTTTTAATTATTTGTTCAAATGTAGGCATATCGGTGAAAGATCAAGAATGTTACAATGATCTGAATTTCCTAAGAAGATATATCAGGAGGACTGACCTGTGGTCTCAGCAATGAAGTTTCATGGGTGAGATACTCATATTGTCTCATCGATGGAGCATCAGGGAAGCATATCAGCGAGACATATACCATCGAAGTAAGTTTTGAATGTCTACCCGACCTGCTATGTCATGTCAATAAGATTACATTGGCAGGAGTCTTGGCGACATACTTCAGATCAAAAAAATGACAACAATTCGTCGAACTCACGATGAAATAGGCAAGTCATTATGACAAAAGTTCATCAGATGTATTGCAAATATGTCGGACACTTTTGGAGGTTCGTCGAAATTCTGATGGAACAATGCAATTTAAAAAAAAAAAAACTACTCGTTCAAATGTAGGCATGTCGGTGAAAGATCAAGAATGTTACAGCGATCAGAATTTCCTTAGAAGATATATCGGGAGGACTAGCCTATGGTCTCAGCGATGAATTTTCATCGGCAAGATACTGATCTTGTCTCATCGATGAAGCATGAGGGAATCATATCGATAAGACCTATACCATCGGAGTAAGTTATGAATGTCTACCCAACCCACTATGTGACGCCGATAAGATTACATCGGCAAGAATCTTGGCGATATACTTCAGATCGAAAGAATAATCATCGGGGAGACTCACCATGTCAGGGAAACTTCAGAATATCCTAGCGATACATGATCTCTTGTCGATGAAGATACAAATGGATTGAAATACTTATTGGGGTGACTCTGGGCAATATTTAAAAGTAGTAGGAGGCTCCAAAGTGCATCCATAGGGATAATGACAGGACATAAGGACAGGTCAATCAAAGAGAGAAATTTGATGTGCCAAGACCATGAGCATTTAAAAGGGGTAGTAAAAGACAAGATGGATTATCATCAATGCTCAGATATAAAGGATAGATTGGAAGAGTTCATTATGAAAATTTAGATCACAATATGATTAACCCTATTCTGAAAAATGCAATGACATTAGTGTCAAGAGTTGAGATGCCATTCAACTTTGCATTTCAATAAATTATTGTATGCATTGAGTAAGTGTTTACAAGGTAGAAAAAGGACAGTCATATGACTCTTTATAATATCAAATAACATGTCATTTGATGTGTTTAATTAGGCTTACAAAGGCAGGGATTTATCATTTTTGCATACATCTGCAATCCAAGCTCTAGGTCTGCATTATTTGGTTACTATATATGAGAAATGAGCAATGAATAATTGTAGAATATGGAGGCTATGGATGATATTATGATGGCCACATTTGATGTTGATCAAAAATTGGAGAAAAATATAAAACCGATGATGAGTCATGAGATCAAGGGGACTGTCATGGACAACAAGCACAACCTATGAACTGGATTCTAATTTTGCTAAAAAAGAAAAAATCAACATAGTGAATATTGAAATACACACTAGAATCTAATTTTGTGGAAAATGAGCAATTTGGTGAGAAAAAGCAACCAGTCAACCCTATTAGAATAGAATAATCTTATGAATTGATCTAAGGAAAACATTATTGTAAACACAATATGTATAGAAGAATATGAATGTAAAGGAAAATGGATATTAGAAAAACATAAATGTAAATAAAAGTAGTTTGAGCAGAATATGAATCTAAATTGGTCTTGAACAAATAAAATCATACCCAATTAGCATTAATTTATACTGACCTTGTACTCATTTCCATTGCCAATCTTGAAGGTTACTTTGATGCCTTCTGCAGAAACTCTCTGGCAACGAGGCAAGAGAAGGTGGGAAAACCAAGTGTATATTGATGACTTCCTGACAATCAAAAAGAAAAAAGCAACCATTCAACCCTATTAGAACAAAATAATCTTATGAATTGATCTAAGGAAAACATTATTGTAAACACAATATGTATAGAAGAATTCAAGAATATGAATGTAAAGGAAAATGGATATTAGCAAAACATAAATGTAAATAAAAGTAGTGTGAGTAGAAAATGAATCTAAATTGGTCTTGAAAAAATAAAATCATACCCAATTAGCATTAATTTATTCTGACCTTGTACTCATTTCCATTGCCAATCTTGAAGGTTACTTTGATGCCTTCTGTAGAAACTCTCTGGCCACAAGGCAAGAGAAGGCGGGAAAACAAAGTGTATATTGATGACTTCCTGACAATCAAAAAGAAACAAGCAACCAATCAAGCCTATTAGAATAGAATAATCTTATAAATTGATCTAAGGAAAACATTATTGTAAACACAATATGTATAGAAGAATTCAAGAATATGAATGTAAATGAAAATGGATATTAGAAAAATATAAATGTAAACAAAACTAGTGTGAGCAGAAAATGAATCTAAATTGGTCTTGAACAAATAAAATCATACCCAATTAGCATTAAGTTATACTGATCTTGTACTCATTTCCATTGCCAATCTTGAAGGTTACTTTGATGCCTTCTACAGAAACTCTTTGGCCACGATGCAAGAGAAGGAGGGAAAACCAAGTGTATATTGAACATGACTTCCTGACAATCAAAAAGAAACAAGCAACTAGTCAACCCTATTAGAACAGAATAATCTTATGAATTGATCTAAGCAAAACATTATTGTATACATAATATGTATAGAAGAATTCAAGAATATGAATGTAAAGGAAAATGGATATTAGCAAAACATAAATGTAAATAAAATTAGTGTGAGCAGAAAATGAATCTAAATTGGTCTTGAACAAATAAAATCATACCCAATTGGCATTAAGTTATACTGACCTTGTACTCATTGCCATTGCCAATCTTGAAGGTTACTTTGATTCCTTCTGCAGAAACTCTTTGGCCACGAGGCAAGAGAAGGCGGGAAAACCAAGTGTATATTGACGACTTCCTAACAATCAAAAAGAAACAAGCAACCAATCAACCCTATTAGAATAGAATAATCTTATGAATTGATCTAAGGAAAATATTATTGTAAACACAATATGTATAGAAGAATTCATGAATATGAATGTAAATTAAAATGGATATTAGCAAAACATAAATCTAAATAAAAGTAGTGTGAGCAGAAAATGAATCTAAATTGGTCTTGAACAAATAAAATCATACCCAATTAGAATTAAGTTATACTGACCTTGTACTCATTGCCATTTCCAATCTTGAAGGTTACTTTGATGCCTTCTGCACAAACTCTCTAGCCACGATGCAAGAGAAGGTGGAAAAACCAAGTGTATATTGATCACAACTTCTTGACAATGAAAAAGAAACAAGCAACCAGTAAACCCTATTAGAATAGAATAATCTTATGAATTGATCTAAGGAAAACATTATTGTAAACACAATATGTATAGAAGAATTCAAGAATATGAATGTAAAAGAAAATGGATATTAGCAAAACATAAATGTAAATAAAATTAGTGTGAGCAGAAAATGAATCTAAATTGGTCTTGAACAAATAAAATCATACCAAATTAGCATTAAGTTATACTGACCTTGTACGCATTGCCATTTCCAATCTTGAAGGTTACTTTGATGCCTTTTGCAAAAACTCTTTGGCCATGAGGCAAGAGAAGGTGGGAAAATCAAGTGTATATTGACGGCTTCCTGACAATAAAAAAGAAACAAGCAACCAGTCAACCATATTAGAATAGAATAATCTTATGAATTGATCTAAGGAAAACATTATTGTAAACACAATATGTATAGAAGAATTCAAGAATATGAATGTAAATAAAAATGGATATTAGCAAAACATAAATGTAAATAAAAGTAGAGTGAGTAGAAAATGAATCTAAATTGGTCTTCAACAAATAAAATCATACCCAATTAGCATTAAGTTATACTAAATTGATAGTGGATCTAGATCTCTTGAATTGAGATACTACTAAGATGTGTTGACTGGTGATTTTAGACTACCAATATTCTTCTTGAATCTCTATAAGTTAATTTTTTCTTAAATATATTTAAGATAACTCTACGAAAAAATTCCCTGATCTCTTAGAAATTATGCAGATTATTTTGTTAATACTTCTCCATTTTGATATTTTCTTTCAAAAATTCATAGAAAGATCTGTGATGCCATATTTGAAACTTACATATTTTAATTTTACTAGTTCTGTGATTATTGGATATGATTCCAACAATTATGAAACGCATTGGCAATATGCTGGATGAATGAAGTAAACTATGCAATTGGCAGGTGTAAAGCCAAATTCCTTAACCCTTGTCAGCATCCTTCTTGCCTATTCTAAAATATGTTCTTTGGAATAGGGCATGAAAATCCATCTAAGTATAATGAAAAGGAGATTTTTGTCAGATATTATATTATAGTAAGTTGAATGAATGTAAGTAGAGAAATTTTCACATACCTACATATGGTACAAAATTTCATGGTTAAGTGTAAGCCTCCCATCAACAACAAGATCCAAATATTTGTTTATCTATCTCAATCGAGCCTCTAAACCCTTCAAAGCTGTCAAATTTTCCACTAGCCTGTTATGCACAAAATTCAAATTTTAGAGACCACTAAAATGAAATAAAAACAAAGCTTTGAAACCAAATCCACACACAACACAATGTTCATAGTGAAAAGTTAGCACTTTCTTTCATCTTTGCATATTGGTTTGATGCTTCAAACGATGCATTTATTATATTGAAAAGTGCATTACCTTATTGAGCTTCTCTTTGTTTTGAGAATAGTTTAATATTCTCTACTTAATAAGGCCAACCATGTGAAGGTGGAAGCTCATGTGGCCCCTCTCCCCCCCCCTCACATCACTCTCAATTCCCCATGCCCGATAATATAAAATTAATCATTCATTTATCCATTAATAACATATAACATTCATTCATTAATATATAACACTTATTCATTAACATATTCGCATTCATTCATTAACATATAACATTCATTTTTTCAGTTTTTACATATTATCAAAAAAATGGTTGTCATAATATGATTACAATCACTTGTTTTTTTGTTTTTTTTGTAGCTAAAAAAAGTTGAAGTGGAGTATCATTTTCAAAATCATATGTCCCCCCTTCAGTTGTTCCGAGCTATGCTCATGATCTTAATGTATACATAGTTGTGTACTCACAACATGGATGCCGTTGCAAGGGGGGGTCTGCTGCAATAGCAAAGAAATGTTAAATTGATATGTTTTATTATTATTGTTACAAGTATTTCATTAATTAAAAGAACATTAGAGTGGTTCTCTTTACTTGATGGGGCCACATCATGTTCTTGATATTGTCTTATAGCCTCATGCTCAACATGTTGAACACCCTCTAAATCTTGATCTGGAGTTGAAACACAAAAGGTTACATTAATTAATACACCAATTGCAATTGAATATGTTTAAAAGAACATTAGAGTGGTCCACTTTACTTGATGGGGCCACATCATGTTTCTGATCTTGTCTAGCTTGATCATGCTCAACATGTTGATCACGCTCTACATGATCTAAAGTTGAAACATGAAAGGTTACATTGATTAATACACCAAATGCAATTAAATATGTTTAATTATATTAATCCATACTTCTTTTGTATAGCACATGAATACATCCAGTACCGAGATGCACACCATGGCCTTCATCTACAAGTTGTGCTCCACCCTCACCGGGCTATATTCCAATCTCATGTGTAGTATTATCATTGCTTATCTATTTAAAACAAATAGGCACATTATTATGGTGGAAATTAATATTGAATAGATTGCATAAGTATTCAATTTTAAATAAACTTTATTGAGTTTATTTACCTGCGTGTTGGATGTAGTGGAAGATTGTGTTTGCCTAGTCGAGACTCTTAGTTGTTCAACTAGGGCTCCATAGCCTTGCTGGAAGGAAATCTTCAGGTCCTCTTATGTGGGCACTCTGTTGAAATCAAAGCCTTGCATTTTTGCATAAGATCATGAATTTTGCTTCTATGGTGTGATAAAACCAAAATTGTTTGCAATTTATTATTTGGATGCAATATTTCATTTATTGATACTTAAAAATTGTGTGACTAATTTCATATAAACACCAAAGCCAAGTTTATGATGCCTATGTTTTTCTAGTCTTGCCTTTGTTGCCTTCGATGTGTCGGGCAGCCTATGAAAATTTTTAAATACGTTAGATTGTGTAAAAATAAAGAGTAATCAATATATAATTACATTGTTGATAGTATCACATACCTTCCTTGGCCTAGTGGTGTCTTTCCTTTTTTCTTTTCAGCCTTCTCCTTTCCATCTAACACCAAGTCCTTCCACTCCCTCTATGGAATCATGGGGGGACGCTCGTACTTTATGTTCTTCTCTAAATGTGACCTATATTGGTCCCTCACATACTTTAGATAGGTACCAACTTTCTTAAGGACCTTGGTTCGGTTGAATGTTTTATCACCGAACAATACAACTAAACGGTTAATGAGCTCATCTTTTAAATCTTGATTTTGGGCATTCCACTATGTACGTATGGTGGGCTCGAAGAGCTCCAATGTAACATCACTTAGATGTTTATAAAAAACATCATTTCTTACAAAATGATCATGGGATCATTAGTCTATAAAGAGTGATCAATAAGTAAATTTCAATTGGATGATATATAATAATTAAAACATTCTAAAGTACCTGGGACCTTCTCTATCTTTATGGGAATGAAATCCTCAGTCACCACAAATGTGACCGAAAATGTTCTCGTACTAGTAATACAGGAAGATCCAAGAAATTTTGCTAAAACATCACCAATACTAGTGGCCTCTGCATCCCTAGGTACATGTACTGACACATGTAGTGGCATGTGTTCACTGCTAGAGGGTGCACTACCGAATTCCTACACAGTATGTGTTGTCGATATTTCAATTGACAATATATGCACGGATGATGGGGTTGGATGATGTGATGTATGTGCAAGAAGATCAGGATTGACACTTGTATCGACCCCTACTTCTCGGGCAACACTTGCAGTACCCTTATGGCCAGCAGCATGATGAGGATGCAAATAATCTTGTAAAAATAGCACATATTTTAGTTCATGACATAAAAAAGTACAAAATATAAAACCATGAATGAACTTATGTTATAATTAAAAATCTCATGATAGCTTACTTGCATGTTTTGTGCTCTCTCAGACAATATTCTAACCCTTTCTCTTATCTCATCTATTTGAGGCACTATGAATACCAACTGAAGGATTTCTTCATTGCATTTTTTTTTTGGGCCTTCCTCATCATATCCACAAGGTTTGCAAAAAATGTGATGGAATAATCGCATAATAGTGACTGCACCCCCATATGGATGCTCTCCTTAATTGTTGGTGCCTTTCCCTGATTAGCCGACTGCAACAAGAATATTAAAAACATTATCTAAATTAACCCAATAAACTCATGAAAAACATAATAATAAAACATTTTTCTTGTATCTAATTTGTACAATTATAATGAGGTAAACCTGTCGGGTAGAAGCACCTGAAGATGGATCACGATCTATGCTCTAGGTCAGAGCCTTCCTCATATGATCAATGTCCAGCTGTGACAAAAATTAAATCTAAAAAACATTACCAAAATGAAACCAATAGACTTATGGAAAAAAACATAATAATAAAATGGTATATTGGAGTCATTAATTGGAGTTTGGGTAGAATGGTATATAGTACATACCACCCCCATAGTAATTGTGTTTGTATCTAAGCGATTTAAATTGTAATCAGTTAGCAACTCTTCCCCTACAGTTATTGATTGTATCGTACATACGAATACATGGTTTCTCTCTCATGCCTCGAATATGCAATTGGGTTGCTTATTTTTTGACCCAGGTCATGTACTATTTATAAACCTTGCAATATTCCCTGATGCTTTTGGCCTTTCGTCAATGTACCTAGCCACTCCTTTATTTTGATCCTTATCTTTTAGCTTTATATAATTTTCTAATATTGCATACCTATGCATACTTCATGTATATCGAACCAGCTACATCCAATCTTTGTAACTGTAACAAGATCCAACATACTCCATCAATTCAGTAACTTTTTCGTAACAGACCTTTATATCATCCATGCAAAATAGGCCCAAACCATGTAATGATAATGGTGCTATGTGATATATCCTCTCGTTGACACAAAGATTAGTGTTTATTGGAGGAAGTTCCTTGGGTACCCATTGTTTTCATAGATGTTTGTACCTCAAGGTCACCTCAATGTCGCCTATGCTCTCATCATCATAACAACATGACCCCCCTTCAGCAAGAAAAAATTCCATGCATTTACGGAATTTTCTTCTAATATTTTGACCTCTATTTCATCTCCCTCTTTTAGACCTACTACATGTCTCGCTTTCCTCTTCTCTTCTTTAATTTCCCTCGCTCGAGGAAGACAAATTTGACAAATACCTATTTGGTGGTGCCTGCACTCATAAGGATTTTGGATAAATTTCTTTCATGGTGATGTGATCCCAAGGTGACATTATGATTAATCTATCATTTCATCGCTAGAATTTGACAGGTTATAAGGTAATCAAGTCTTCATAGATTGCAAGTTATTGTTACTACCATCCAAACATATCCATCACAAATCAAATCTACTTAATGTTTTAACTCCCAAACTTTGTAACAAGTGTTAAATGTGACTATGGTCCACTAATTACACAACCAAGGCCTCAAATGTATTCTCTAATTGTAATCAAAGGACTTTTTCTCCTCATTCAAGTAAATAAACTTGAAGGGAAACACCACCAAGTGGTTTATTGGACACCTACATGACTAAAAATATCAGAAAATTTACATTTAATTTCCATATGTCTAAGTTCTTAATGGGGAGGGAGTGTGTACTAGGCCTAGTAAAGTCATCATAAGTTTATGCTTTGGCAATAAAAAATGTTTAAGTCATCTTAAATCTTCCTATGTCTAATTGTTAGGAGACTTTTGGTATGTTTTAAGGTAGGATGAGTGGTCGAATCAATGTTCTAATTCTCTATGACAAGGTTTCAACATCTTCAAATAGTGAAAGTTAGTGTTCATAGTCATTTGAAACAACAACATTTTGATTATGTATGATGGTAGGATTTGATAACTTACAAGAATTGGCTACCCAACAAACTTAAAGTTAAAAGAAACTTTTTCAATTTAAGGGGTTAGCACTTTATTTCATCTTTGCATATTGGTTTGATACTTCAAACGATGTATTTCTTATCCCACTTATATCATATTTTATTCCCATCCCATTGCAATTGTTGGAGGATTTGATACCAAAATTCCATATCAAATACCACATTCTTGAAGCAATTTTCTATGTTTTTATTATTTTTCTAAAGTTCTTTTGTGTTGTATAGATCCATACAAGCTTGAAATGCTCTGAGATCATTGCTATAGATAAATATATGTGTTCCCTTTCATTTGCATTTGTTTTGAAGTGCTCAATCACTGTTTTGTGGGAGAAAAAAATCAAATACGGGGACTGCCCTGTTGTACCTATGTAAGGGTTTAAGGGCTAAATAGAAATGACATCCACCAATCCACCCACTATCTTGGAACTGTAACTCAGTGGATTGGTGTGCATCATGGTACATGATAGAGGTTCATTGCATTTAGAGTTTTGTTAAAGAAAAAAACTTGGCATTGAATTGATTCCCTAGGGTTAACAGGGGCAATTTTCATGTGAATTTGTGGTTGTTAAGTCAAGGTTTATCAATTTGATGGATATCTTAGTAGAGTCATGGTGACACTATTTGATGGTCCAATCTCTACTTCAAAACAAAAATATCTCTAAAAACTCTAAGAGCTATAATGGGATGGAATTAAAGGAACCTTCATATGAAGGATCCTCTAATGAAGGACCTTTGAATTAAGGTCTTCATTTGAAGGTCCTTCATGCAAATTTTCCTTTTATAAAGCATTTTGGACATGAAATATTTAAAATAAAAAATACCTTCATTTGAAAGTCTTGACATGGCATCATTTTTTAATGAAAGGGCATTTTATGCAATCATATGCCTTGTCAAACTTTTAACTTAATTGTAATGGCATCATGAGTAATTTGTTGGGCCCATTCAACAATCTCCGATGCAAGGATTGAATTGTATAGAATGTATCTACTATCAAGAAAGCCAATTTTTTTACCTGTATGACTATCTCAAGCAATAGGTTTAATTGTGATGAAAATGATATTGACAAGGATTTTTTAATCTAGGTGTTGAGAAGCATAATTGGCCACCATCCTAGGAAAGATTCTTCATTCTCACTTTTAAGTGTTAAAATTTAAGAATACCTTGATTGATGAAAGAGCCCAAAGAGCCTTTCTCCATGGTATCCAAGTACACATAGCAGAGGTCTTCTCTTATATGGTTGGACATGATTTAAAGAACTTAGCTAGGAATTATTCATTTATCCTAAGGTTTTCTCATAATTCCATCATTGGAAAAGTATGATCAAATTCTTCTATTATGAAGAATTGGTCTATGTGCCTCTAGTAATCACTATAAATGTTTGTAAGGATAGAATGAATAATTGCATCAGGTAGGAGAGAATCAACTTTGAGTTCTTCAAAGATTATATTCCTCTATTCATAATTTTTAAGGGTTGTGTGTGGAGGAGGTTATCACTACCAAGAAGGGAGGAGACCTTTCCTTGCATATGTTTGTGGTGGAGGTATTAAAGAAGAACTGTATGCCTCTATTTCCATTCATTAAATCTAGCTTGGCCTAGCATATACCTGGGCTCCTTTGCCCCTATAAAATTCCATTTTTTTGATTTTATGTTATGTAAGCATAATTCCATGCTATGTTGAAATATAAGAGGTGGATGAGGCCAAAAGGAAATAACCCTTTTTAGTTGTACCTTTGAATTTTTTCTTATTGTTTTATGTTTTTAGTAACTTTGTGGACATAAGATTTGAGGTAGGTCATACAACAAATAATAACATGTTCCCACCAACAACCAAGATGTGGGTAGATTATGGGAGTTTTGTCAAGACTTGAGGCTGGTCGATAAAAATGTGAAATACTAAGCTATTTTATTTTTTGTGTCTTATCTTATACCATTTTATGAGAATGGGGGTGCCAATGTACGAGAATATCTTTGGAAACTAGCCATGATAATTACAAGTTAAAGAGAATGGGGGTGCCAAACTTACAGTACTCATTTTCCCTTGGTCATCAATTTTCCCTAAGTGCCCTCAACCTTGTCCTCGACACTGGTATTGACCTTATTTTCACTCCTCCATACTCTTCCTCGGTGTTGGTATTGACCTTGTTTTCACTCCTCCATACTCTTCCTCGACACTGGTATTGACCTTGTTTTCACTCCTCTAAACTATTCATCGGCGTTGGTATTGACCTTGTTTTAACTCCAAACTCTTCCTCGGCGCTAGTATTGACCTTGTTTTCACTCCTCCATACTATTCTTCGATGCTGGTAGTGACCTTGTTTTCACTCCTCCATACTCTTCCTCAGTGCTGGTATTGACCTTGTTTTCACTCCTCCAAACTCTTTGTTGGTGCTAGTATTGACCTTGTTTTAACTCCAAACTCTTCCTTGGTGCTGGTATTCACCTTGTTTTCACTCCTCCAAACTCTTTCTCAGCGGTGGTATTGACCTTTCACTTCTCCAATTTGATGAGCTACAACCTAGTTTCATTAAGTTTTAGAGTATGTTAATTAAATTTAAAATTATGGCGCCATTTAGAGTAGTGAATATAAAGAAAGCCAAGCCTATTATATCAGTCGTCGATCTTTCACTTCTGTCAGATCATCAAACGGTTGCCAAAACAAGCTGACACGATCTCCATCATGGCAGCAAGGGCCCACCATATTATGCATCGCCAAAGAAATCCATGTGGCACTCGCCCGTAATATCGTGATCAATAAAGACCTCATAACTTTTGATCACGCAATGCCAGGCAACCATATATTTCAACCATCGGCAATCATGTTCACTCAACACAGTCGCCAGCCTTGTCACTAACTATCGAGCACCTTTTCCATCCAGATTATAACATCGTCATTGATTTGAAGCATGTGCATCTTGTAACCACTTTAGTAACCTGCTATATAACATATTAAAACCTGATAGATATATTAAAGCACTTGCATCATCCCTTCGGCACTGCTAGATGAGACACGTGGTGCTCGCCCATGATATCGCAATCAGTTGAGTCTCTGTGGTGGGGTCATCATGGGATGGGAGGGAATGGCTGCGATCAAATGATGGTTGAGGGTGATCCCACAAAGCTGGTTTACAATTTCTGAGAGGAACTGATTTTAGCTGAAATCACATATTTTTAGAAAATATAATTATTTAAGCCTCTAAAAGTTTCATTTTAAGGATTCCAATTGAAGAGGGTTTGATCAAACCACTTTAGATCAAACCCCCTTGGATAGAACCTCGCTAGTTTTAAACCATACCTATAAATGAGTCTCCTTTACACCTCTCAAAATGTTGATAAAAAATCACTTTTGATTTACCTTTTGGGGGATCAAATGAATTTATTTCAAATTTATTTCAAATGATTATGGTATTCCTCAAAATTAGCTATCCCAAAAATATAATTTTAATATGTTTTGGTTTTATTATGTATTTTTTTTTTAGTTTTATTAAACATAGGTTTTTCACCCAAAATCAAGCTCTCTGTTTTGCACATGTGGAAAAATAGAAAATTATCAAAATATATTTTTTTTAAATATGTTTGTGCTGGTTATTGATGTCCTTGATCCATTAAAAAAAAAAAATTGATACATTCAAAAAAATTTATGTTGTATACAGTCCGCCTATGTCTAAATTGCAATTGGTTTGACTTCAAAACTTTATTAAGGAAAAAGTATTCAATAAAAAACTATGAGACCAAATTAAAGTGCTAGATATCATAGTTATAAATCTAAATTAAAAAAAATTTGAATTTTATCCTTCATACAAACAAAGTTATGTTGTATACGGTGAACGTCACATTTTTAAAAATGTTGTTTTCTGAAAAAACCAGTTTTCGTGAGAGATGGAAAAAGAAGTGCAATCTTATTCCAAAATTTTTAAAAGAAATATTTTTAGAATCTACAGATAAAATTTGATGAGACTCTAGTTTGCATCATCTTCAAATTCCTCACAATTTAGCCGCTATAGGTGCTTGAATGTGAAGATTTAGTTAAAAATAATAATTTCAGTGTCCAATTTGGCCAAAAATTGTAAACCACTATTGTGGGATCACCCTTGATCAATGGTCATTAAAATTTATTCCCTGCACAATATAAAACATTTATAAAGGCATAAGGGGACATCACCTAGGTCGATGACAAACAATGCCTTAAGTTGTTTTTAAACATGGGGGCACAAGACCAACTTAGAATAGGGAAAAATGAAGTCAGGTGAAATAATTAAAACATTAAATCAAAAGGGGCCCGGCTTAGACGAATTGATGGGCATAAGTTGTTTTAAAAACCCCTCTATAGTAAAAATTAAATGAACCAAAAAAAAAAGATTAAAAATCCAAAGTTTAAAAGAAAAATATTTTATAAAAAACATAACAATAAATTAGGCATAAACAAACAAAAAAATAATAGGAATAAAATTTAAAAATAAACAAAAATTATTATAAATAACAAGAAAATAAACATATAATTTTAACAATAAACAAAATAAATTAGAAGAAAATAAATTAAAATATATAATATATAAAGAGAAAATAACCAAATAATAAATATGTTTTTAAATTATAACAAATTTAAAAGAGAATAAATTATAAAGAGATTATAAGTATATAAATTATAATTTATAAGTAAACATAAAATTTATAAATTATATGTTTACATATAAATTATAAATTATAAATAATTAATCAGAAAATAAATTGTACGAAAATATAAAATTACAAATAAGAATATATAAAAAATGCATAAATTTAAAATAAATTAACAAGAAAATTGAAAAGAGATTAAAAACAAACAAAAAATTTAAAAGTAACAAATAACTAGCAATTGCACATTGGTGTGCAATGGGTATGCCGAAATGTCTCAAAAATGGTGTGCAAAAAATGTCTCAATGGAGAAATGATAAGTTCAAACCAACTATGCATCCACTTACAAAACCTCTGAATTAGGAAGATAATCAAGCTCCATTACTCGAATCATATTAATTTTGCAATAGGAAGAGAGGAAGAGGGAGAGATAGGGATATAAAGAAAGAGGGGGGAGATCAAGAGAGGGGTAATGAGACAGAGATAGAGAGGAAGACTGAGATAGAAATATAGATAGAGGGTGATATAGAGAGATAGAGAGGGATAGGGAAGGAGAAAGCGAGATAGAGGTAGATGTAGAGGTAGAGAAAGATATGGATATGGAGAGAGAGATATGGGGAGAGAGGAAGAGATGGCTCAATAGATAGAGAGGAGAGGGAGTAATATAGAGATATGGATAGAGGGGTCAAGAGTGAGAGAAAGAGAGAGAGGGAGAGAGATAGAGAAGGGGAATAGGGAGTGTTTGTGTATATGAGTGAAAGAGAGAGATAGAGACAAAGATAGATATGCATAAATAGAGAGAGAAGCATAGACAAAGATAGAGAGATATAGGGGAGAGAGAGGAAGATAAATTGAGAAATAATGAGAAACACAGAGATAGAGAGGAAGACTGAGATATAAATATAGATAGAGGGTGATATAGAGAGATAGAGAGGGATAGGGAAGGAGAAAGCGAGATAGGGAGATAGGGAGATAGAGGTAGAGGTAGAGGTAGAGAAAGATATGGATATGGAGAGAGAGATATGGGGAGAGAGGAAGAGATGGCTCAATAGATAGAGAGGAGAGAGGGAGTAATATAGAGATATGGATAGAGGGGTCAAGAGTGAGAGAGAGAGAGAGAGAGAGAGAGAGAGAAGGGGAATAGGGATTATTTGTATATATGAGTGAAAGAGAGAGATAGAGATAAAGATAGATATGCATAAATAGAGAGATATAGGGGAGAGAGAGAAAGATAAATTGAGAAATAATGAGAAACAAAGAGATAGAGAGGAAGACTGATATATAAATATAGATAGAGGATGATATAGAGAGATAGAGAGGGATAGGGAAGGAGAAATCGAGATAGGGAGATAGAGGTAGAGGTAGTGATAGAGAAAGATATTGATATGGAGAGAGAGATATGGGGAGAGAGGAAGATATGGCTCAATAGATAGAGAGGAGAGAGGGAGTAATATAGAGATATGGATAGAGGGGTCAAGAGTGAGAGAAAGAGAGAAAGGGAGAGAGATAGAGAAGGGGAATAGGGAGTGTTTGTGTATATGAGTGAAAAATAAGCAGCAACTGCTTATTGTGAAAAATGCCATGTGGCTTTACAAATTTCCTTCCCTCCTTTTTATTTACCTCTAATTCCTCCCTCTGAATTTTCCCTCAAAAAATTTCCTACAGTGATATAGTGCAACAACAAGATACATGTTTTCATATAGAAAATTAAATTTTAAGTATTATTCAAAGTATACATTTTATTATAGTTCTTTGAAATATAGATCTTGCCCTGAATCTACCCATTTTTAAAGAATTTAATTGCAACATAGATTTGTTTTTTAACTTTATTTATAATTGTTTGAACTTTATAATTGTTTGAACTATTTTTTATCTTTATTTATAACTGTGCAACATAGATAATTAGTGTAAAACTGAATGCAAATTTTGCTAGCATCCTTTCTTGTCTGTACAAATTGAGAGAATTATAACAGATCTGAATGTCTTCATTTGTTAATTCTTAGTCAATAATAACATATTTCAATTTCGTGTCAATAATTCTTTGTCAAAATTAACATAGCAACAAATGGTAATTAAATATAAAAATATACAGTTCATAAAAATTAGTGGCAAGGATTGATAATTAAATATAAGAATATACAGTTGAATTATGTTCTTATTTTAATAGAGGAAAAAACAATTTAAAAAATATACATTTTAAAAAATACAATTTAAAATGACTGTTTAAAAATAAGAAGCAATATCAAATATACATGGGGACACCAGCTCCACAAATTTCTCCTAAAAAAATGAGCAATGACTGCTAATGAAAATAAGAAATTGAAAAGGACACCTTCCTTCAAAATTTTGCAGTCCTCTTGTAGTGAAATCCAAACAATTTTCTTCCCCGTAAAAAAATTTACGATACATTTAACTGTCTATTATTGTTAGCAATCCATTGCATCTCTCTTTTCATGCAACATGTTATACAAAGCAAAGCAAGGTTTTCAAGTAAAACCAGGGGTGGAGGAAACTGAAAGTAAAATAATAATATAAGCACTCGTTTAAATATAATTTTCCACCTTGATTAACTTTCTAAAAAAATATGTGTAATGCATTAATAATATATATATTAACATAAATTATATACATATTAAGTATTATATAAATTTTATGTTTAAATAATAATTATTTAATTCTTTCTTATAATTTTTTTTGATACATAAGGATTATATTGTATTTATACTTATAGATCCAAAGTACAACTGATTAAGCTAATTTCACCAATTCCACCAAGAACCAAAAAACCATATATTGTCTATACGGATCCTTCAAAATACAGGCCATAGCTTCAAACATTCAATACTTTAAACAGTCTAAATTTAAACCAATCTAACTAGTTCTTGCTTGCATTAACAAAAAAAAAACTAGCTGCTAAAATACCAAGAACATACACTGCACTTCACAAAAACTTATTCAGAAATGCAAAAATCTTCAAAAAACCATATATTGTCTGTACGGATCCTCCAAAATACAGGCCATAGCTTCAAACATTCAATACTTTAAACAATCTAAATTTAAACCAATCTAACCAGTTCGTGCTTGCATTAACAGAAAAAAAAACTAGCTGCTAAAATATTAAGAACATACACTGCACTTCACAAAAACTTATTCAAAAATGCGAAATCTTCAAACTCCTCCCTCCATTCATCGCTATCATTCGCCATTAGCCCGAACTATTTCTTCAAGAAGATGACCACAACCGCTACTATGGCTCGGTGCTTCATCAACCCAGTACCCTGAAGGTCCAACATAAACAGAAAAATCTTCATCGTGTCTTCATCCTTCACCTTCGCCACCTCCTATGCACGCGGACATCCTCGCCCTTCCACCACCACTCGAAGGAGCTCATCCATACCACCCAACAGTCTGAGTATGAACAATTTCCTCATTAAAGTCCTTGCTTCAATCTTCGGGACCAAATTATCCAGTAGGGAAGCCAAAAAATGAGAAGATATGTACAAATTATCGAGCCCATACTCTATTTCCTCCAGAAAACGAGGACCCAAGACCATTTTTACTACAACTAACACCAGAGGCTCATAGTTGAGCAAAACTATTTTAAGGCGTTGATCCATTATGAAACGAAAGCTGCTCAGCCTATCGTTAGACTTGAGCGAAATGGGGGTGTCTGCCCCAAACCAAGCTACACCCGCAACCGAAACCTCTATCAGAAATTTCGAGGACCTAGCCATTCGGCTCCTAGCAGTAAGCGCTTGACAAAATGATATCAAAATCAATCAATCAATCAATATCCAGACTTCAACCACAACACTGAACTAGAACAAATGCCCACGACATTTTGTGCAAGCCTTAAATAAGTACCGCCGCCAGCCTCACCAACCTCCTTCTCCTACGTGCAAGCTGTTTGAATGCAAGTGAAAGAATGAATGGATTTTAATATTTCCTGCGCCTCGGGAAGATATATGAGTTGTCTTCCCCGTGCATTCAGTTGATTGATAGGACAAGCTAGCTTTCTCGTACCGCTCGTGGCTTTCCACCTGTCACTATTTCCCCTTACAGCTCCAATGTGGTCGTTCATGCCAACATCCTCCACCACCTTAGAGTGCGCCCTCCCTACCTCCCACAATTCTTTCTTATAATTATCTAATCAATAAATATTATTTAATATAATATAATAAATTTATTTCATATTATACATATTTTTATGTAACATAATTATTAGATAAATTTTATATTTATATAATTATCAATTTTTTCTTCTAATTATATTATACTATCATTTGATTTTGTTTGATATTTATAATATCTTTATATTATATAATATATAATTGTTTTTATATAAGATACTTGATTTTTACATAATATAATTAAAATAAGATTAATAATTATTAATATTAATATAAATGCATGTAACTATCTTTTATTCCATTAACAAAACTTACATTTATTTTTATTGAATCTAAAATACTATAATTAAAATACTATAAAGGCAAGTACTAGCCACTACGTGGCACTTGTCTCTTATGGATCAAAAAAAAAAAAAAAATTCTAAAAATTTTAAAAACAATTTTAATTATTTTTCTAATTTACTTTTTTATATTTTTTCAAATTATAAAATAAGTAAAAACCATTTAATATATGAACTTTATAAAATGCAAATATTCAAAATAATTTAAATTTCCACTTTTAACATCTTTCTAATTAACAAAAAAAGAGAAAAACATTTTTATAAATATTTTTTTTTAAATTAAAAAATATATAACTAATATATATAAAACAAGTAAAACCATTCAATATATAAATATTAAAAATAATTTAAATTTTCACTTTTAATCTCTTTCTAATTAACAAAAAAATAGACATTTTTATAATTTAACTTTTCACCTTTTAACACCTATTTAATTAACAAAATTAGATATTTAAATTATGAACATATTTTTTAAAAAGTTAAAATATATATATTAAACCAAACTATATCAATTATTTCATACATTCAAATTAACCAATTCAGTCCGAGTCTTGAAAAATATGGACAAATTTTAAAATTAAATTTATAGAAGTAGATATTTGTTTTCATTTGTTGAAACCTTCATTTAGTAAATATTGTGGTGTCACTGGATGAGAAAAAAGGGCAGAGTTAGCAAGTAAAATATTAAGAAGTAAAACAGGAAAAAAAAAATCGAGGGGAAAAAATGTGGCGATGAACGGATGAAATCACTACAATCGTATTGCACTGTACGCAGTCGATATTAACTGTTGATGGTCCATTTTAACTCATTCATCTCAAATAGGATATGCCTTTAGCGTAATTAGAAAAAACCTATAATTTGTAAATTTTAAGGAATAGTCATAAAATAATGAGAAACAAGAATTAGAAAAAGAAGGAAAGAAGGAACAATAAATAGAAAAGGACAGACCCAAAGAGAAGAGACACACAAAAGAAAAACTCGACAAAACATGATGAAATAACAAACTAGAAGCAAAAACGAACTAAGCCAAAGCAATAAGCAGGAAAAAATCAAAATTAACAAGAGAAAAAAGAGAGAAGGGAACATACAAGAGCGGGAAAAAGAGAGGACCAAGGGATAGTGTTGATTTTTTTTACTATAACCAAGTTTATCTTGTAATCTACCTATGGAATTTCCAATTCCAATCAGGGGCAGCCCGAAGGACCTAGACCAACTGACGGGGACTTTAACAAAGCCTCCTACACTTTGGGCTTTGCAAGACCCAAAAGGGTGATCCCTTAATGTGTTTACAACCTTTGCACCAATATTATAAACAACATTAACAACAACAGAAAATCCCATTTAATAGCTCAACATAACAAGATAATACCGAAATGAATTGGTTGTTCATCAATAATATAAACTATTTGGAGCATGAGATAACTACAACAACACTTCACAGCTTAATATAGTCATTGATTTGTAATTTGTAGCAAGCTCTGAGCAAAGACAAACAAATACTATACCCCACAAATAAGAAAAACTTAGACCAGTGTCATATGCCATTGGAGGAGTCAAATTCATAAGCATCTAAGGATTCATGACAGATTTAACACATAACATATAAGATCTCTGACAATATTGCCTTACAATACCATCAATTTGTATTCTAACCCAATACTACTTACCAAATCCTTATATAAACATATCCACCTATGACCCCATTCAAAAAATTTAATTAATTCCTTGAATTAAAGCTAAAATGAGAATCATACACACCACAACAGTGAGATGAACGAAACAACCCTTGATTATTTTATTCAAGATTCTGATATGCTTATAGAATGGAGAGACATGAGTTCAAAATTAATCATTCTCATTCAAAAGCTAGTACTGTCATGAAACATCAAACTCCCATGAATTCAAAACCTACTACAAAATGATACAAAACCTAAATTGCATTTTCACTGAACCAATAGGATTTTTACAATTTGCTTTGCAACTTTACTTAGACTCGACCCAAAATTATCTAACTTGCTAACCCATATTTCTGGCCTTGAAATCCTTCTTATAGAGAATGAAGGAGCAAACAAGCATCGGGCCAGAAATACACATGTCACTGGTCACTTCGACCACCTTGTGACATTTCAAAAATCTATTACAACAGCTGAGTCCTTGGAGAATCTTCTTATTTATCCCATTCACCAAAAATGGTTGATGCATCAGGCAAACTTCAAGAA
This sequence comes from Sequoiadendron giganteum, assembly GCA_007115665.2. Taxonomy (NCBI): domain Eukaryota; kingdom Viridiplantae; phylum Streptophyta; class Pinopsida; order Cupressales; family Cupressaceae; genus Sequoiadendron; species Sequoiadendron giganteum. The sequence goes on from CM021102.1 coordinate 298,827,737, forward strand.
ACCTGTGCCAAAACTACCATCAAAACATAACTAGAATCTATTATAACTGCAATGGCTGAGCTGTTATCCACCAGTAGTCAACTCTGTCTTACTCTTCCTCGGTTAAGTATTTATCCACCCATCTCTGATATTCTTCATCTATTGGCCAATCAAAATTAACCACCTCATTCACCTTAGCACTATAAGGTGTGTATTTCACCGCTACCTGATTTGCCTCTCTCTCAAAAGACTCCAAAAATGTGCTGGTGCTAATGATCTTGTCCATAGAACTCGCCAATAGGTCATAGTCTGAGGCATCACAAATCAATTTGATTTGTGCATTGATGACCTCATCTACTCTATCCTACCACTGTTGTAGTGATTTAACATTTCCCTGTGCATCAATTATATCAGGTAAAGATGTATCACTTCGATCATCAAAAATCTTTACCAATTCTTTGATTTTCCTACATAAATCATCTAGTAAGGCTTGAAAACCCTGCAGTGACTTTACAAAACTTTGAGTAGGCCTTAATGATTGGGGCCTATTATCTGTATCAAATATAGAGGATTTGTACATGATATCTAAATCATTGGCCCTAAGGATCCACTTCTCAAATAAGGGAAAAACTACTTCCTGATCCCTAGTAATGTTCTTTATTGCATCCAAAAATAAAGAATACAAAGAATATACTGATGGAAACCTGCCATCAACCTTTTCAAGTTTACAATTGCTCACTTGCCTTTAAATCTTCCTATAACTCTGTAATCTTATTTAGAAATTGCTTCTTAGTAGGATCCATAGAGTATTCAATCTCTTCTTCAACTGGCTCTAATGTAGGACTAAGAGAAGGAGTTTGGATGGGGGACCCCAGAGTAGAAACAATTGGAGAAATAGGAGGTATTGATCCTGATGTGGAAGGTAGTGTCATGATACCAAGAGAACTTGAGGACTTCCCAAATTGCCTATACTTTAACCTATCCACCTCAGTTTGCAGCTCAACATTCCTTTATTGCACCCTGTTGTATTCTCCAATTATAATATTGTATTTCTCCATTAAGCTCTATTTTTCAGCTTCTTCCCTCTCAGTGGTCTTCTGGGCCAATTTGGCCACATTCATAGTTAGGTTTGTAGCCTCTGTAGTTGAAGTTTCAGAGGCTCTCTTTATTATTAACCCTCCCCTTAGGTTTGGGCTAATGTCAGTAACATTAGGCTTTCTACCCTGAGGTGTCAATGCCCAAATTTTTAGGGTCTCATACTCCTCGCTAAAGGCAGAATCTTGCAGTGTTGCCTTGACCTCTTCCTCAAAATTTTGCATGGGATGCTTGGATTTTAAAATAGCATTAAATTCTACTGCATCTACTATATCCCATTCAGGAAAAATTAGCACACCAGCCTTAGTTACTAATTTCCTCCCATCCTCAGGAGTGATGCTCTTGAATTCTTCCATCAATTCAGCCTTTACTTCATCATCATTCTCTTGGTTAGACCTATCAAGTTTCAACTCTCTTCTCCTTTTTCATTTGTCCTGATATTCTTCTAGTCTCATTCTCCATACCATTTGTAAGAAAACTAGAGTTTTAACAAATGCATCATCATCTAAAAATTCCTTGCATGCCTCCATCCTAGCATATTGCACACATCCATATCAAACAGAACCAATTGAGTTGACATGGGAGGCAAAGGAATACCAACCTGCATGTCTTGATCTGTGACAATGATTTCATCCATCAAAGTCTCTTGTTCCTCTTCAAATATTTTCCTCTTAGGGCTTGGCTCTGATGGTGGTAGTGCGGGATTATCTTGTCGTGATGATTCCAAATCAATGATCTTTATTCCTCCAGGTGCTCTGATCTTTGGACTTGGTTGTTCTGATGCCTTCATGATTTGTTTTCCTTTCTTATCTTCCTCCTCCTCATCACTATTGTCACTCCTCTTTCTCTTATAAAAAGGCCAATTCACCATGGGTTGATATGTTGCCCTTGTTTTAGAAGGCCTCACATCTAGCTTTTGTATGCCAAAGTCCAACTCCAAGTCCACCTTCTTTTTCATCAAAAAACCCATGATCTCCTTGAATTTGTCCATCAAGAAATCAATTTTCTTGTGGAATGATTAATGGATCATATTTGGGATCCATTTTATGCACAATGGCCAGTAACTTCTCATATGCTATCCATTTTTCCTTGTTAAAATCAAATTCATTCTTGATTATATCCTCAGGAAAATTGAACTTGTGTGCAAACCTTCCACCTTTTATCTATTGTCTAAAAAGGGCAAAGAAGCCCTCAAGGTCATGATGTCGCCTGGGATCACACCTTAAATAAAAATCATCAAAAAACCTCCCAAAGTGGACCCATCCTCCCTTTGAGAACACAAAATCAGACACAATGGTATAATCAGGGAAAAGAGTCACTTTTCCCTTCCCTGTTAGGTTGTCTTAATGAATACAACCTATTTGCCACATAACCTCAGCAAACCCTAATCTCGCTGGCACATTGAATGGGAGGATATGTGGAGTTCCTTGGAAGCCATACACCCTTAAAACAGTGTTGACTGGGTACAAGATAATGTCACCCCAGTTGTGACAAACTTTTAAATTTGGCTTCCTCCCCTTCGGTCTGATAAAGTCATGTAAATCCTCGAGGATCCTAGGTACATTTACTGTCAACCAAGCCCTGAGTATGGAAGCAAATCAATTGTCAAATTGCACAAAACTAACACTTTCCCTATTGTATGATAAATCTGCAGTCCAAGCCTACACCGGTAATCTTTATCCATTTAGCTCCTGCCTCAATCCATATTCTCTGAGAAGAAGTCAACATTATTGTACAAGAACATGTACATCAGCAGGGAATACCAAAAGAATGGAGTTCTTGCATCCCTACATGCAACTTTAACAGCCCTTTTTGTATCTTCTCTACCAGAAAAGATGCAAAATCATAAACCACAAAGAAATTAGGGTGTTGTATTTGCACCTCCATAAACATATAGGCAATTGGCATTATTGTGTTAGGGTTAAAACCCAAAATTTAGCACAATAAATAAAAGTTAGCCAAGAAATGGTTTGCAAAACAACTTATCCTGAAAGGCTCTTGGTCACTTGGATTGATATAAATCCTTGAACTACCTATGCTTTCCAAATGAGGAGGAAGCAACTTCAACCTGAAAAGTGACTTTGACTTTGCATACTCCTGCTTCATCTCCTCAAGATTTATTTGAATCAAGAACGGACTAGGTTCACTCATGTCAAAAACTTGTTGAATTTCTTCCCTGTTTATACTTAATAATATCCCTCCATCATTATCTCTGATCACTCTCACAACAGGGTCATAACGTGCTGCCACCACCCTGAGAAAATCCACATCGGGGAACACATTTGGCACCACCATCTTCCCCATTTCATATCTCCAACCATTCAAGAAAGGGTGAGCCAAATTCTGTTTTCCATACCATAGCCTAAACATCTCCAGACCAGTCATGGGAACCCTAGCATCTGCAATGTTGGAATTCTTGCATATTAATCCTTCACCTAGGGTTCTTCCATGCATCAAAACCAAACCCCTCTTCCTATCATTTGTTGACAATGGGAGTTGATCCAGGAAATCATCATACAAATTCCTCTTAAAATAATCAACATGGCCTGAATGCTACTTTGGCGATGCCATCTCAAGTAAACTAGGGCTTCCTTAAAATTTCAAATCTTTCGAACAGATTAGGGCTATACATAAAACAAAATTACAGAAAAACCTTGCAATTTCTTACAATTCAACTAACCAATAGCCCTAAAACAACTATCAACAAGCTTTCCAACAAGCACACCACAATTCTTCTCAAAATCTCAATTAAATTTACCAGGAAGCACATAAAACAACTCACGGCGTTTATGCTTTGTAGAAGACCAAATCCTTGTTGTGACAGCTCGTAACTTCGTCCTTGGCTCTAAAAATGCTTTCGCAAAGGTGCTTGAATACTTTGTGAGAAAATAGAGTGAAATAAAATCACTTTATGTTGATCAAATTGAGCCAATAGATGTCTCGTCCACCATTAAAGCTTACTTGCATGATGCACCAACAGCTCCAATCGCATTTGATGTGAATTCAAATTTCAATCGTCGATCATTCACTTTTGTCAGACCATCAAACAACTGCATTAAAAAAGGCTAACATAATCTCCATCTCAGCACCAAGGGCCCACCACATTATGCATCGCCAAAGAAATACACGTGGCACGCGCCCGTGATAGCGTGATTAGTAAACACCTTGCATCTTTTGATCACGTGATGGTGGGCAACCATTGATCTCCACCATCAGCAATTGTGTTCGCTCAAGATAGTCACCAGTGTTGAACATAACTGTCGAGCAAATTTTTCATTGAGATTATAACATCTCCATTCATCTTGAGCACGTGCATCTCGTAGCCACTTTATTAACCTGTCGTATAACACATTAAAACCCGATAGATATATTAAAGCAATTTGATTATCTTTTCGGCATCACTAGCTGAGACACGTGGTGCTCGCTCGTGATATTGCAATTAGTTGAGACTCTATGGTGGGGTCATCACGTGATTGCGGGCAACAGCTGAGATCAACCGACAGTTGATCGACAGTCATTCAAAATTGTTCCCTACAAAAATAAAACATTTATTAAATGGACAAGGGGAAACCGCCTAGGCCGACAACAAATGATAGTTTACATATCGATATCGGCAAGAGGTTGGGAATGTCATACTGATGAAATCTCATTTGAGGATATATATCAGGAAAATACAATTCATAGTCTCTATCGACAAGATAATGAACATCGGCATGACAGTATGAATTTATATCGAGCTTACATATGTATTACCGCTCGGAGGATAAGGAAATATATTGGCTAGACTAGAGTCATCAGAGTAAGGTTCCTGAAGTCAGCCCGAGACATTCATCCAGTCTTGCCGATAAAACAAAGGAGGATTATGTCGATGGGATAATGTTACCAGGAAGAATTCAAGGAGTCTTGACAACCTTTCATGATACACCGATAGGATTGGACTTGGTGACATGTCTAGAGAGAATGATTATTGGAAGGACATAGTTCATGGTTTTGCCGATGAAGAAATTCATCGGTGACACAAACTTCAGCGGGGAGAGATAAGAAGGTCACAATGAGTGTAGTTACATCGGCAAGAAAATCGTTATGTCTCAGTGATCAAAATTTATGAAGGAAATATCTCGGTGAGATACACATCTCCGGAGTAAGATGAGGATTATCTACCCGGCTTGCTAAAGTCACATCGATAGGTTTCTTTGGTGGGAGTTGTAGCGATATACTTAAGACCAAAAGGGTAACTGTCAGGAAGACTTAAGGTGTCAAGGAAACTACAAAATGTCCTAGCGAGTGTTTAATGAACGTTGGTGAAGGCTCAAACAAAAGGATCACCCGAGATTTGAAAATGTCTGGCCGACAAATTACCTGATGTGACAGTGAGAGTTTCAAAAAAACCAGCTATGCTCGTGTTTTAGCTAAAACATTAATGGCGCCATGGAGAATAAGTAATTTTAGGAATCAAGATGAATTCAATTGAAAACATCATTGTAGAATTGACAATGGAAGAAGCAGAGGAGCGAGCGGAGGACCAGGGTATTCTCTCAGTTCAAAATCTCAGGCAAAAAATAGTAAGTTTTTCATACCTTGAATTTTCAATTTTGAAGAATGGAAGCAACTAGTTCAGGAAAATCAAAGGGTAAAAAGCATGGGGAAAGTGGTCAGTCGAAAGGGAAAAAGCAGAAAACTAAAATTCAGCCAGAGGGTATTGAGCGTAAGCTGAATCAAGATCTTATCGACCAACTACCTGGCTCTAGACCCAAAGCTAGACGCTCTGCACAACATAGGGAAGAAGTGGATAAACTAGATGATAAATGTAAGCTCATAGGAGATATTTGGACTCCAATAAGAGGTTTTGAATTGTTTATCTTTCATTACTATCGGAGGAATCACTTTGAACCAATATGTAACCCATGGAAGCTTAATCTGGGAAAGTTAGTTTGCCCTAAAAAAATTTTCGATGCTGAACTAGTGAAATTGTTGGCCACTCATTATAATTCGAGACTTAAATCTATCTGTGACCCATCTGGGAAACCATTGATACACATATCAGAGGATGCAATAGGTGAAGTCTTTAAATTGGAAAGGGTATGCAACAAAAATATTATATGTGAAGAGCTGGAAAAAGAATTCAGAAGGATGGACACCATTTACAAGGGTTGGAGATTGCCCTTGCACAGAATTAGACATGGTGGTAAACCAATTCCGCTAGAAGATAGTGAAGGACCCCCATTCCACGTAGATCTTTTTGAGCCCTATATGAAATACACTTATTTATCGATGGGTCAAGTATTGGGAATGGAAGTCCCCGAGTATATGGAAATTTTTCCCATGGTAATTTCAGCAGATATTTAGTATCACAACTCTAGACCTTTTGATTATGCCTCATATATTTTTAAAGGGCTTGATTCTGGGTTGATGGCAATAAAAGGTGGAGCCTCTATCTTACACCTAAGGAATTACTCACTGTTGATGCACATAGTGTTGTAATTCGGACAGGAACTAGGGTTGTGGCCTCAGGAGATGATAATTTCACAGTTTGATAAGGAAAGCATGTCATTACCTATTCAATCATGGATTGTTGTTTGGGACAACACGTTTGCTAACTCTAGTTTTGTATTCTTTGAAGAAAATTTTGTGAAACCCTTGTACAAGTTTTATAATAATCCATGTGCATATTCTTTGTCTGATGAGATAAAGAGGTTTCTCAGGCCCAGATATTTCAATGGACCAATTAGCCACAATTGGGGGGATTTTAGGGTTTATGGATTTGAGATGGCCCATTCATTTTGCCTAAAATGGTTCCCGACAGGATTGCATACTTGGAAACTGTTAGGCAAATGGATTTTTCTAATGTTATGAATTTAAGTTCTTTTGGAAAACAGGCTTTTATGCCCAGTACACTATGCTTTGGTGATTTTACTGTCTTAGCAAAGGAAGGGTATAATCTAATTCTGGATACGTTATTGCAATATAACATGAAAAGAGGACCACTAAGAAAGAATTTTGATCCAGAATGGTATATCAATTCTGCTAAACAAACGATAAAATTTGGAGGGTATCACCATGTGCCCTACCAATTTGATGATATGATTAGGAACTTGGAGGCAAAGGAAGCATAAATGATGGTTTGACAACATAATCAAGAGTTGTAAGATATAGAGTTGTTGTCTTCCAAAGAAGAGACATCTGAGGCTAATGTACCACAGCATCTACCTTACAAGATGTCAAGGTTGAGAAATCGGGATTACACCTGTCCTGCCAGGGATTTGAATATTGAAGAAAGTGTAGATACAGATGCAAGGCATGTAGAATATAAGTCCTTTGTAGCAGATGATGAATTTATAAAATCTCTAGAATTTAAGACATTCCTATGTAGACAAAAGGGAAAAGAGATAAGAGAACTCGTTGACAATGTCACACCAGCTAATGAAGAACAGTTGTTGAGTAATTTAAAAACTGATGTGGAAAGAGAGATGACAGGTATGACCCTTGAAAAGGGAAGGGAAATGCTAGAAAGTGTTGGTGTCATGATTTTTCCAGGATTAGATCTCAATTTTGCAATAGTCTTTGACAGTTTCCTCAATAATAGTAATGCTACACACAAGCTCATCCTAGAAAAGCTAATAGAGGTCTATGCAGGATCAAAGTACAATCCATATGAAGATTCATTAATGATTTGGGCCTTGTATCCACCTCACAGGAAATCAATTATCATTGATACTGAGAAGGAATTCGGGCATGTTATGACCCTAAAATTTGGGGAGGTTGATCCTGTGGTGACAGTAGAGATTGGGATCAACGTAGAAAAACTAAACAAAGCTCAAATACAGGCATTGATCAAGGAAAAGGAAATGTACAAAACTAACCATGAAAGAATGCTAAGAGAAAACAAGCACCTGAAATATTTATTAGGAGTTAGAATGGGGACAACCAAGCTACTCACCCATGGTGAAAGTTAACAAACAAAAGATCATTGGGAAGGGTGGAGTGCATATTCTCAAGGAAATTATGACACACTTGTTGCAGTGATTAAGAAGAGACAAGCCAGTCTAACAACCTGGTTGAATAAGCTTTGGGGAATACACTCACAAAACATTGATGCATTACAAGAACATGAAAGAATGGATGGTAGGATCGTAGAGAAGCTCCAGGAAATGAACCAAAGGGATGCTCCTGATAAAGTTGCAATTGAGGTTGCAAATCATCTTACGAATAAGCATAAAAACTTCTTTGAAGAATTGTGAGGGGATGAGCAGGGATTAATCAATGCCACCAAAAAGGGATTGACTGCATTCTTTGATGATAGAGGGAGATTAAAAGAAATGACTAGGTGGAAAGATGAAAGTGAGTCAGTATTGCAGGAGATTTTGAAGATGGCTACTGAGAAAGATATAACATTAGATGAAGCATGTGAATGGAATGAGAAGATGGTGAAAATGGAGATCATGATCCGAAATGCATTGGGAGATATAGATACGCATGGGCGTCGAGACTACTTGGATCACTTATCAAAAGTTCACTTATGGATTAAGAGAGTCTAATTACTTTTTAATTTTATTATTGTTTCAAGCACAAGACATTTTTGAAAGGACGTGTCCTTTCATATGGTTGATGTATAAATATCCATTTTTGGTAGAAATGAATAAGAGGGTATAAGTAGAATAGAAGATAGATAGCAAGAAACATAATATTTCAGAATGTTATATCCAAAAGGACCATGTTGCATGTATAATATTTTGAAGGAGATAATGAAATATTTTTGATTTGGTGGTTTCATTCTGGTATCAATTGTTTGTTGAATTTCTAAAATTATTTGATTGTCTCCAACCTAATGTTTCTTGATTATTTAAGTTGAAATATCAAGAATATGTTTAATTTATCAATGCACTTTTTTGTATCTATGTGATATGATTAATTGGGTTCTTTATAGAAGAATTAAATTCCTTTTAGTCAATTACAGTAATCTGGGAATATTAGGGAGATGAGGAAGGGGAGAAAACTAAACTCCTTCAAAATAGGGGTAGTTGTGGGTTTGTTGGTTTTCTTTGTATACTATATACTAGTTCCTCTAGGATAAATAAGTCACTGTAGAAATGAAAGATGTTTGATTATCTACCTAATATTTTTTTGTGTTTTTGAAATGGAAGAGATCTACAACTCTATAGAAATTGCTATATGCTAATGGTCAAATTATTAGACTATTTAGATCATTTTAATTGACTACTACATAATAGTTTATGTGTTGAAAGAATTGTTTCCATTCTTTGTATTTTTTACATTGGAATACAAATAATATTTAATTTTGTGCCAATATACTTCTTTCATAAAGATATTTGTTTGATTTTTCCTTGCTATTTTCATCTTAAAATTTAAATAAATGTATTCTATAATATAGAATTATTTTCAAATTGAGACAAAAAGGATTCTGAGAGATATATTTAATCATAAATTTTACAATCATAAATATCATTTAATTTGTATGTTGTAACTTTAGTACTTTTAGTTTAAATAAAAATAACTTAAATTTATATGTACATATAATTAAATTGGCAAAGTTGTTTGTCCATTTTATTTTTTAGATCTGTTAACTGAACATATTCTAATATTACACATATACTTTATTAGGATTATATCTGTTCACTGTAAGATTTCCATTGTGAATAGATTGTTGTAAACAAAATCACATCACTTAAGTCTGCTCAGTTTGCAAAGGTAGACCCACCTAGGTTTGGCAGCACCTAAAGAGAAGAAGGTTCAAATCATTTGGCCTTGTTTGTTGCCCTAAAACATATCAAGAGATTGGCAACCTCTTGAGGTATTCTTACCTACGTTTTTGAGAGCTAACAGCCTCCAAACCTCCAAATCCACAAAAATATTCCACTTGTACAACCAAATTCTTGCCAAACCCAAAAACCCTTGTTTTAGACCAAAATCATGAGGGTTTATTGAATCTCCTACTTCCACAACCTCCCAGACCTCAAGACCAACTCACACACAACCCATTAGGTCTTTACATGGGTAAAAATTCATAAAATTAGATCACCCATACATATTTTGTTGAAACCTAGGCTTGAACCTCTCATTTCACATGCTTTTCTTCACAAAACTCTTGAGGACAGCAGCTATACCTTCTTTATTTCTCATCCTACTCCCTATTCATGCATCCTACAATTACAATAGTATCCATGGGGCCTCTTACACAAGCTACAGTAATCACAAAAAGTGTAAGAGCCCCTTTATATCATGTTTGGACTACAAAACCCTCAAAAATAGGGTAACCGGGTTGTATGCAAATAAATGAAGCTTTTTAACTCAAATCAATGCCTTAAGCCCTCAAATCAGATTCAAATCAAAGATAACACATATCTTAATGAAATTAATTATGTAATGGCATAAAAATTAAAAACATCATGAATTAATTATGTAACCACATAAGTAAAATATAATTCTATCAAGAAATTAATATCAAATAGATAATACAATCACATAACTCATAAATTTCAATGTCATTCATCTTCTTCTTCATCCAACTCTTTGTATGTTTCATCTGATCTAGATTTGACATTGTAAGGATTGGTCATATCATCATCATCATTGATATCAGTTTCGATAATGTCATCATCCACACAGATATCATCTTCTTGAACATTAACTCCTACATCATCATGATCTAGTTCCTCCTCTTCGACATCTTTGTTAGGCACATCATCAACTAATTGTTGATCCTGATCATCATCTACATCATCTTCTATTTCTTCAGTATCTTCTTCTTCCACCACATTATACTTTACCGGTCTTCCTATTGGTTCATGTCTAACAACATATGACCAACCCAATTTACTTGGAACCTCTGAGTAAAATACCTACTCACATTGGCTTGGAAGAACATAGGGCTCATTTCCAGCTCGCTCAAAATACCTTGTATAAACCATGGTAAATCCATTATCATGTTCAATAACAATTCTCTCGGGATCATTTTCATTCAATCATAGCCTATACCATAGGACGACGAGTAGAACTAATTTGAAGGACTTAAGTCACACTCAAGTGTATCATCAAAAATCCCATAGTATTGATTTTCTGAGACTTCTGGATGTATGTCGCTTCTAGATGAAACATTAGTCACCTAAAAGACTGTATTTATCCCAGAATCACAAGTTTTCTTCGTGTCATCCAACTTTTTGATTCGAAATTTATGACCATTGCACCACATAGCCTTGTGGTGTTTCACTTGCAATATGTCAAACATGTAAAAATTATTGCAATATCATCAATTGATAAACATATTTATTCTTGGCCGAGTGTATGCAAAGAAAAAAATCTCAACATATATATACATCAATATAATTGAAAATAATTAAATAATATGGGTGATTAATATATTTATACGTACCTATTTATCTCTTAAACCATATGCTAAATCAATTTCCCTTGGTGTAACATTGGAATCTCCATTACGATGAGCTTCTTTAACCAATGAAGCCACACCTTCCCATGTTAATGAGTGACCAAATTGTTGACATCATTCAATCCATACCGTCATCCAATCAAGATTGTTTCCGATGTACAAATGTAGTGCATCCCACTCTCGACCAACTGTATCAAAAAAAATTGAAATTCACAAATGATGTATAATTAGTTAATTACCACGATATACGACCTTAATTTATAATTGATATATATTGAAGATTAATAATTAAATAAGTACAATATACATAGAAACCAAATGTAAAATGTATTCTAATTAATCTCCATGACCATCTTATAATTACCTATCACTTTCCTCAATCTACCTTTCCCCATTAGGTACTCCCCTTCGAATTTGTTAATGGATTTGGGATCCCAAATGTGATCTACATGGATCTTTGTTGCAAACTTAGGAAGATATTCAGTAATGTACACCATGGCCTAGTATACCATATATCCCTCCACCATAGAACCCTCAAGATGTGCTCTTTGTCTAACCAAAGCCTTCAAAAATTTCAAGTGCCTCTCAACCATCCACATTGACCTTGTGTGTACAGGTCCACACAATTTGATCTCCTCAACTTGGTGTATGAGGTAGTGTTCTTGTGCATTGAAAAATGTCGAAGGTAGACAATTTTTCATTTCACACATTAGACGAGGATTTTTTCTCTTCCAATAATTTATATTTTCTTTATGGATTTCTTTAGATGGCATCCATCTACAAGTGATTCAAGGCACAAATATATTAATGAGATTTAACAAAAATATACAACGAATTGAAAAAATATCACTACTTACCTCATGTATTTTCCAAGATCATATATAACTTGCTTGACATTGTTGTCGAAGTTGTCTAGGAGAAATAAAGGTAGAATGTACTGCAACAATTATAAAATGATCTTTTCATTATTTTTCCAAAAGTAGTAAACATAATACACTAAAAAGTACATGCAGTATACAAATATATATAATATACCAGAATAATTACCTTAATGAGGTATGCCAATCATGTGTTTTCATCCCTGACCCAAATTCACCTTTCTTTGTTATGATATTGTTTATGTTCACAGTAAACCTTGTGGGAAATCGAATTTTTCGTATGACTTTCTTTATAGCATTGCTTTGCTGCTCCGTTAATAACCAAAGAAGGGCACTTATATTAGTTTGGTCTCCATCGCTATTTAATTGAATGACATTTTTCATTGCATGATTGGCTTCCTAAATGTCACTACAAATTTTGACAATGTTTTCTTTGTCACGCCTTCCATCCAATATTTTCCATAACATTTATGTCATATTCTTTTTGATATGCATTGTATCAAACAAATGCACAATTTGTAGCTACTCATGGTAGGGCAACCTACTAAATTGTCTAGGATAACTTTTCAGTCCCTGTGGAAGCCGACCATTAATGCCTTGATGACCTTCATGAAGCATATAAGTTAAACAAATTAACAACGACAATCATTGTCAATTACAGCATGAGTAAACACAACACAATATAAAAATATAAATTCAAAACATATCATATATGATAGATAAAAAATTTGATCCGATGTATAACCTTGACGATTAATTCTATTATATTCCAACTTCCATAGGCGAGGTGTCATTCTTCGTGGTTTTGATGTAGTCTCTTCTTTCCCATTGAAAAGATGTTTTTCAGTAGTTCGATACTTATGATTTTTGTGGAGGAAGTGCCTATACTCATCAAACACCTACTTTCCTAAACTTGTTGAACGATGAGATTTCATCTTTGGACCACAAATTGGACATGCAAATTTTCCCTTTGTTTGAAGACCTGCAAATCATATATAATTGGATTAAATATGTCAATTTTTATAATTATATATAATGAATAGATTATTTAAAAAACATGCATGATATCTACTTCATAAAATTAAATATCGTTAAAGTCATGCAGTCGAACGTTATAACATACTAGAGAAATGTGTTAGCCCTGGGGCATCATGAATTGTCCATACAATCATTGCATGGAATTGAAATTGTCTTTGTCCTATTGGTCTAGATACGTCATACATAGTGACGGCATTCCATAACTTTAGTAACTAGTTGATAAGAGGCTCGATATATACATTCATATCTTTAACTTGGTACTAACCTAGTTGAATGAACATAAACATTACATAATTATTATAACCATTTTACTGCAATATATATAAATTAATGTACATGACTATTAAATGAAAAAAATATAAGTCATTATGCAACAATTAAGACAAATGAGATGCTACTACGTTAAATAAAATTTATGTAAGAAAATACCTGGAACAATCATTTCCAACATTATGTGCTCCCTCTTTATTGACATCCATGGAGGAATGTTATTGTTGATAACAAAAATAGGCCACACCGAGTAAATAGATCTCAACTCTCCAAATGGATTGACACCGTTCGCTGCCAATGAAAGCTTGAGATTACGAGGTTCTTCTTTAAAGTGTGGCCATTTTTCCTCCATGTCCCTAAATGCAAAACCATTTGCAGGCATTCAAAGAATGTCATCTCCACTTCTATTCTATGTGTGGTAATCCATAAATTGCACTAAGCTTTCACACTTAAATAATTGTTGCATACGTGGAATAATGAGATAAAAACAAACAACCTTGCGAGGCACCTTTTTTGTTAGTTGATTTGTTCGATATCTACTGATATGACATTCTAGGCATTCTATTTTGAAAATTTATGTTGTTTATGATATATAATATGATCTTTGGGACATGCATTTATTGCTTGATACTCCATTCCAATATCTTTCATAATGCCAAATAAATCCTAGTATGAGCAAGGTAAAATATTTGATGGTGGTAACAAAAATTCACCAATCAATCTACAACAAAAAATAATTTGTTAATATAAAGAATATTAATGGTACATATTTCATCCTTTATTTAGTAGTGATGAACAAACAACAATTATAATAGATGAAAAAAGATGACATATATGGCATACCTTAACATCCGTGAGATTGCTATGTTGGATAAACCATTCATAACCTTCAAGTTCACCAGCAACAATACAGCAGAGAGAAGAGTTGTTTGGGAGCCTTCATAAAGGGGCTTGTATACCTTTTGAAGTATAGGTAAATCATGAACATCATCAAATTCATCTTGATCAATGTGATCAGCTATGCCACTAAATGTGTCATGGATCAATGAATTTGTAGCATCATCTTCAACTGTGTTTTTTGGTGCATGTTCATCTTCTTCCATAGGATCATTAACTTCATCTTCGATATTCATAGCTCCATGTTCCTCTACTTGCAAAACCACATTCTTTGGGCCATGATAATCCATATCATGTGCCCTAGGGTGCCCCACCTTTATAATAATGAAAGACACAAATAAACCATGATCATGATCAAGTGATTTTTTATATATATACAATGTTAAAACAATGTAAACATTTACAAATTCAATCAATATAAACACATATAATGAACAACTTACCAATGGATGATAACCATGCCCCCCTTCAACGTGACCATGCTTCCTACAATTTTTCTTAGCTGTTGTGATTAAAATTCTTCTCGTCTTTAAGCCCATGCAATTATTGCAAGGACAATAACATTTTCCATCACCCTTTCTTTTCAATCTAGCCCACAATCTATCAAGTGACTCTTCATTTTGTTCTGGACTAATATTATTTGACATGATTTTTCTTTACCAAGCTTGAATATTTAGATCTTCAAAATATATCAAACTCACACTCCAATATTTTTTAATCATAGACAGGTAACAAAATCTAATAATTATGATATTTTACACCCAAAAAAATTTGGCATGCAACCACCCCTGCAAAAGAGAAGATAGTCTAAAGTTAATGACCCCAAAAAACACTTTAAAATGCTAATTCCAGAAATTATTAAATTCTGATTTACTATGATTTCCAACTGTTAGACTCCTAAAATCAGAATATTGAACTTGCACAACAAAATCTGGAAATGAAATTATGAAAATGCATAAGTCTAAAAATGAAATCTGATGAGATGTTGCTTTAAAATATTATTTTCAAACTTGGAAGTACAAATCTGACTTCACAAATGAATTCTGGAAATAAAATAGTATGGCATAATAAAGAGTTTCACTTGAAGTGGACCACCCTATTATATGCCTTGATAAAGTTAAAATATCTATGAATTTTATCTACAATATAGCCTACATATTCATCCGTCTTATTCACATCCCTGCTTTGGATATCAATAGGCAACACCATTAGATGGCCTCCTTGAAATTTCAATCCATTAAGGGAATAATGAAAGGGTCTTCCTTAATGATTACATCCATTTGACAAAAATTAGTGTATGGCTGAATAAGGATGATATCATTTTGAAATACTAAAATGATTGTTGAGACCGATCCTAACATATTTATGTTGAATCCAATACATACAAACAATCTTGTGTAGACCTTCACTTCCACACTCTCGAAAAAATTGTTTTGTAAGGACAACACTTCATTTGCCTAGTTTTATAGGTTAAGCTAAATCTTGTTCTCACAAGCAACTTCAAATTTCTCATACACTTCCATCTACTTATGAAGCAAGCCTCTATCTAAATTGACTTCACCATTACAATAGTGCTTCAAAATATCATACGGCCATCCTCTGGTTTTATATGTCAAATCTATTTCTATTTGTATTGAATTTTCTTCCATCCATGTAATTCATGTCTTTGGTTACAATGCTTATTCTAGAATCCATATACAACTTCCTCCCTCCTATTGACATAGAATTGGTATGGAATACTATCTTAACTTTTAAGCTAAATATTAAAAATTGGTTAGAGCTTATACTATGCAAAGGAGAATAAGAATAAACTGTAACCTTATCAACAATTGAAATAGATAAGGGGTCACTCTATTCCACACATATTCACATAGACAATGAACATGATATTTGGGGTTCCTACTCTTACAATTTTTCTATTTATTTATATAATAATAAGGTTACACTATAATATTTTTGTTCTCTTTTTATCTACTCTAACTCCTATTTCCTCTGATACATTCAATCATACCAGCATTGTGCTTCCTATAAGAACATAATATCACAGCTAAATGAAAACAATGTTCAATGCCATGAGGCCCAAATGATATTCATGCATTGGTCTTGAAATGTCATCAAACTAAGACTAGTCATTTTTATATAGTATCAAAGTTTCATTGATACTATTGGTCAATATGATTTCTCATGTGAATTGATTAAATATTGATAACCTATATATTCATAGGGTCCAATCATTATGTTTGAAATTGTATTGGTCAGTTTACTATCCAATGCTATTTGCAAAATAAAATATAGTAAAGTATAAAACAGTGATATTTTCTATCTACTCTACTGTAAATAATAAAGACTGTAGAAAATTCCTTCCAATTTGAGTGTTGGAAGTCTTTATTATTTACAGTGGAGTATATAGAAAAGATCAATGTTTAATATTTTAATATATTTTATTTTTCATTGTATTTGATCAACAAATATAGTTTGATGATGATTCTTTGACTAGTGCTACAATATTAGTATCTTGGGGTATTATATATGCAAATATAAACTACATTTCTATGATGCTTTATGTTATACCCATGTCCACTAGTTATCACCATAATTGTTATTATTATGTATATGCAATATAGGGATACAATAGAGGTAAGGAGCAAAGAGCAAAGAGAAAAGATTTAAGGAAATGGACTTCAAAGAAAGGCATGACACTTTACTATAGATTCCCGAAAGGAGATCATAGTCATCAATATTCAAATAAACAATGATTATTCCATGTCATAACCATGAAGGGTGCATTGGAATTAATAATAACAGTGATAGGGTAGTATGATGAACTTTAAAAGATACATAAAGAAAAGTAACTGAGTAGTCAAGAGGGCTTTTAAAACATCATAAATCTTGTCAAGGGTTCATTTTCTTCATAGCAGTATGGTAAACTAATAAACATTTCCATCTCACAAATATTCAAAAGAGGACAACCTACAAGTGTATTAAGGAGTGCATGGAAAATATCTCAAGCAGCTACCACAATTAATTTCTTCAAGTGTTATGCAAGGCCATTGAAATCAAATGAATAAACTCATGCATAACCTAAAAGACAAAGGATAGTCAAGTTGCTAGAGGGTAGGTATCACAAAGGATATGGGATCACTTTCAACAGAGATGTGATGCACTTTTATGTTTTTTGCTTTATTTTTTCTAATAAGGTCAAATACTTTCTTCTAGTGTCTGAATCTACCTCATAGAGATTAAATATGCTTACTCTCAAATAAAGTTGAATTATATAAACAATAGTCAGATGCCTCCCTTAATATAAAGGACAATCTAAAGTACCAAGGAATTTTATATCCTTTATAAGAAATTGCTTTTAACTAGTTAAGAACTTGAGAGGGTAATACATAGGTTGCAAGGAAAGTTAAAAATTTATCATAAGTAGCTCAATCCAAAAGGAAAAAATTAAGCATGGAAAATAATGAGTAGGTGGACCAACTTCACTAAAAGCACAAGTTATTTTTTATAACATCTTACCTGGATATTACTTGATAAGGTAAGGAGTGCTCTTTTCCACTTAGTTTCATATGGTGGCATATCTACACACAAATCACCAAATTGTCAAATAACTAAATAAATTGTATTACTTAATAAAGTTGTCACAACATGCCATTCATGTCAAAATCAACTCTTCTTACCACAAAAAGTTTGGTTTCCAATTTGACAGGTTCATCTTTTGATTCCTGTACCAACTTCTGAAGGAATTTGGCAACTTATACTTCTACATGAGGAGACAATTTCATCTTGTAAACTGTACCAAAGTACAAAACAAATAGAAATCATATAATTTGCATGATAGTTATAGCTTGCTAGATGTTTGGCAACATCTAAAAAGTTTAAGTGAACTGAGAAAAATAGAGAGGCCTTGACCTTCATTTTTTCATTTTTTAGTTTGTTGCTCTAAATATCTCACAATATTTACAAATTGGTTGCTTTCTTTCTTTCTTGTTCAAATCAAAAATAGATACATTTGTATAGAGTCAAGATGAATTCAAGAACTTTAGGTAACAGATATACCATAACTGCTTTTATAAGACACTGGCATCTAAGGTCTAAAATCTATTTCTGAAACTTGGCAAAGGGAAAAATACATATTTATGAAGTAGTCTTCAAAAATATCATAGCTAAATGGCTCTAACTATCCACTATCAAACATTCCCAATTCTTTGTTCAACCCTCTAGGCCTAAATCTTGATAGCTATTTCACTCTACAGCTATCCCTATGCCTTTGATATTATATAGTTATGGCTCCCAAATCTATTGAGAATTGATCATTAGGGTTAAATTTGAAACCTTGCAAATATAATCTTTGTCCAAATCCATCAAGAATTTTCCATCAATTATAAACAATTCCCTTTTAAAGAATTTGTGAAGTCGGGTCCAATATCTGGAAATGAAATTCTGAAAATGCACAAGACTAAAAATGAAATCTGATGAGATGTTGCTTTAAACTATGATTTTCAAACCTAGAAGTACAAATCTAACTTCACAAATGAATTCTGGAAAAAGACAATGACTACCCTCAACCACTCGATATCTTCTTGAGTTTTTTCTGATTTTCGACACAAGAAAATCATCGAGCAAAACATTGTCGCAATAAATTGTCGAGCTCATTTTTATTTATATCGGCCATAATTTAACTTTGCAAGTCCGTCGAAATTTCGGTGAAAAATAAGGTTCATCGAAATTTCGATGAATGTTAGGGATAAAATTTTTAAAAAATGCAAATTTCGCACAAGTGCCTGACGATACATTTGATTATATAGCTTTCGTCGGACATTTTCGTCGGATTTTGCAATCAAATGAGTTAGTGAATCAAATTCTCCCTATCAAATCCCATCTACACACCTGAAATCATAATCATTTGCTCAAAGCATTTTAACCATTTCTTTGAAACAGAACAATGAACAGACAAAACAATCTCATGAAATTTGAGATGATAAACTCAAAGACACTTTGTATTATTGAATTCATATGACTAAATGTGTACAAATATGGAGACAATCTGAAGATATTCATGAATGTGCAAACACCTTCATGATTTTATTTGCATAAACTGGTTGTATTTGCTCATGAAATTAGAAAATTACAACTTACAGACTCAAGAAATAACTCAGAATTTACAATTCTCTATCTATCCAGCCCCATACAAAGTTTTAGAACCCTTTACAATGAGAAGATAAGAGAAGATAAAGAGAATAGAAGAAAACAAGAGCAACCCTAAAACTGATCTATTGAAGACAATTGGCAGCTCCATCTATGGTTAAATATCAATTTGCAAAGCCTCTCTCCTCTCTCTACAACAAACTTATTTTGCCACCAAAACTGCCTTTGTTTCAAGTTGTTTTGCAACAGAAAAAATGCCCATGCAATGAATTCCACCATTTTACCCTCCTGTGTAAAAATGCCTTTATCTTCCCGTGAAAGCTTCACATTATCTTTGTTTCAACTGCACTTTTATTTTCTCCAAATATTATTAAAGTTTCATAACTTTAATATTTATGCTCTCTAATTTGTTGCACTTTAATTCCCAACACACATTGGTCTTTTAATTATAAAATGGATATTAAATTCACTTTACCCATATTTTTTTACATTTTATTCCCCAGCAAAGAGAATATTAAATTCACTTTACATTGACCTAGGAAAATAAAATATTGACCCTGTGCCATTTCATGTGGGCTCAATATTTTAAATATTTCACTTGAAATATTTATTCACAAGAGAAAAACATTTTACCCTCAAGAAATTTAATAAGGGCCTTTACCTTTGTTTACCCGTGTTTCACTTCTATTCATCTCCAGCAAAATGGTGGCCTCTCAGATAGTGAATATTTATTCACTTCACAAATATTAATTCTCACCATGCTTTCACATTTAAATATTTAGGAAAACATGTTTCTTAAAGTGTTTAAATTCTTCATTTTATCGGGCAGATTTACCTTTTTTTTAAATGCTTTCCTTTTGAAAAGAAAATGGAACACTAAAAGAATTAACACCAGGCTCCTTTAAAACTCTCAACCCATGTATTGAAGATTACCCAAGCCCACCAACCACGTGCCTTTTTCTCGCACACCTCATAGGCCTTTTCATGGCGTCATCTTTATTGTGCGAGGCTTACGAGATTCACTGATGCTTTATTAAATATTTCATACTTGAAATATTTTATCTGTATATTTTTCCTTTTAAAACAAGACCCATATCCTTCACATTTGAAATATTTACGGGCTTTCCCTTTGAACCCCGCACACCTCACAGCATATTTGTTGTCGTCACCATTAACTCTGTGAGGCTTGCGAGATTCCTTTTCATTTTCCTGAGCCTTTTAATATTTTCCTGGCAGTGTTAAAATATTTTGGGGCCTCCCTTTTAACCTCGCGCACCTCGCAGCATTTTGGTGACTTCATCTTTTGTCATGCGAGGCTAGCGAGATGCTTCCATTTGTCAGCAATGCTAAAAGAGCACTTCTTCAAACAAAAATTTGATATTTTTTTACTGCAAGCGCTCACACTAGAAACATTGCATTGCTATTTCTTCTACCATTTTTATCCAAAAATGGCCACGGGAGATGAGTTTTGCAGCCATGAAAGCCATGAAAGTTGCCTTTCAACCAATCAGAAGCAAGAATTAAACTTGCTTTGGCCCAAAAACATTTGAAATACACTTTACATTTTCCCCAAATGCCTCATTTATCCTTGCACAATATTTAAAATATTCAAAATATTTTAAATATTAACATTTGAAACTTTAGAAAAATTGTGACTTTTAATTACGGTTGCAGGCCATTTGAAGAAATTGATTGCAAGAAAACCAAGACATCTGGAGCCGATATTTTTTTTGTGCACCCATAATCAATTATTTGGAGAAAACCCAATTTTTCCCAACCATTAAAATTTAGGTACCTCCTTTGTAAACTGGCCTAGGACGTGTTCACGACAAACAAAATAAATTAAAATAATTTATCATTAGACCTTTTTTTTTTATGAAAATTAAACCGTAGAGGTTTTAGACTAAACCAAGAAATGGGTTGTCATTGGAAGTTTCTTTTAGACATTTTTGAAAAATGAGCAAAACTAGCCAAGTTGGCTCTGGAATAGACCTGGGAAACTAGTCAAACGACCTCTTGGAGCCTTGAACACTTGTAGGCATGTAGACATTCAACCCAAGAATGGAGTATAAAAGACGGCTCGAAAAAAAGAGTCAAGAAGTAAAAAATATTAATCGGAAAAGTTGCTTACTCAGACTTTTCTGCAATTGCACCTGTTTTGAACCAATTAAAACTCACCCAATTGTTATTTTGAAAAAATAACAAATCAACTCCTGGGAGGCTTCCGCTGGAAACATAATCACATTTAGGTACCCTGAGCATGTGTGCAAAATTAAATTTATTGATTCATCTCCCATCAAAAGATAGTAGGTGTCAAAGATGACCACCTTGAAAGGTTTTAGGAAATGCAGATGCAAAACTGAATAAGTTGCATTTGGTTTTGCCCTGGTAAAAATAGCAAATCAGCTTATGAGACTCTAAAAACTGACATACGAGCTCATCTAGGTAGGGAGAATGTAGAACAATAATCATTCTGGCATGACAATCAACCGATTGCAAAATCTAAGCTCAAACAGGAGGCTACTTTGCAAACTGAAATTTTGCAAACACCAAAACAATGTCAAAACCCTTCAATTTTACTTTTCAAAACCTTGAAAAAAATCATTGTGGGAGGCTAAAAATTGACATGCACATTCACATATGACACATGAGTGTTTCCACCAAGGGGTTTTGCATGAAAATCATTTGGCTCTAAATTATGACCCTCCAAAGTAGGTCACTCAATTAGATTCTTCAAATGCACTTCTGAAAGTGCAGAGGCAAAATTTTGAAATGGGAATCTCAAATTTGTAAAATTTGAGAGTGTCATCAGTGGCTCCGACTGGGGATGTATGCCCCCCGTGGGCATAGCAAGATTCCAGATCTCTGGGGAGTAGACCAAAAACTGAGTCCATCAGGTGTCCTCAAACTGCTCATTTATTCATCTTTTTTTTTCAACTTCATTTGGTGACCCCGGACCACCAAATGAAAATGGGATTCAACATCTACCTCTGTCAAACACAATTTTGTAGAAAGAGTTGATCTCCCTTAACTCATGCTTGCCTTTGTCAAACCATAACAATACAAACAACTGCACCTTTGCAAACACAAGTATCAAGTTGCCCGCATACAAGTGACAACTTTCTTTCTGTTCAAATTTTTCATCATATGGCAGCCAAATTACATAAGCCACTCCATTTCCACTCTCTTCATTGTCTGATTTTATATCAAGGGGCAACATTTGAAGATAAGAATCAAGACCACATGAAAACACGATCTTATCACATTCACTAACCCCTTCAGAATGATCA
The DNA here is from genome assembly GCA_007115665.2 of Sequoiadendron giganteum. Taxonomy (NCBI): domain Eukaryota; kingdom Viridiplantae; phylum Streptophyta; class Pinopsida; order Cupressales; family Cupressaceae; genus Sequoiadendron; species Sequoiadendron giganteum. The sequence goes on from CM021102.1 coordinate 298,850,734, forward strand.
TGTTCAAAGGAGACGTCATGACTGAAAAACAACATGCAATCATCTTGTGTGTTGAGCAAAAATTTCTCATACATTTGTATCTCCTCCAACTGAAATACATCACAGGTCGGCTTGTCATCATCCAAAAACCATAGCCCAAACACATTATCATGTGTTTCAAGATTTTGAAAATTAGGTTTATCAACACTAAAAGTACTTTCATCTTCATTCAAATCATGACATTCAGCAAAAATATCAACATCCAATGCATGAGAAGTGTTCTCTATCTCAGGTTCACATATGATGTCAGTTTCATTCTTCAAACCATCATGAAATTCCATATGGAAAGTCTTAACTAAAGATTCAAATAACTCAAAATTTAATCCTGAACTAAGAGTCTTGCATTGACTCTTCATAACATATACACTGTCTGAATCATTTTGGATGCTATCATCTTCAGGATCAACAAGATCAACAAAGAAACTTTCATGTGCATTATCAATTGATAGGCACATTGATCTATGTGCCAAAGACTCATTGTCATCTGAAAATTGTTCATTAGCAATGAAGTTAACACCTTCATTCTTTTTCTCACTGATGCATTCCTTATTCAAAGGAAACATATCTATTTGCAAATTGAGAAGATGAGAGAGATCATCAAAGCAATATCCACATTCAATCTCAGACTGACTGACATCACACCCACTATCATTTGCATCATATGGCTTCTCTACACATTGATCAAAAGGCATTGTGATGTCAACACAAACTGAAACCCATCAAATTGTTGCACATTATCTAGTGGTGTATGTGATAATAAGGCTTGCTTGCACAACTAACTAAGAAGACCTTACTTGCCTCCTCCTAGGATCCTAATCTCCTCTAGGATCTAAAAGGGCTTAGATGATTAACTAAGACCTTATCCAACTCTTCACTAAGAGCCTATTCCCTTGTGCTTAACCTTGAAAGACTAACACCCTTAGTTCACCTCAACACTTTCTTCCACACTTAGAAGACTCTAAGTGTCACCAACACACAAAAATTTGAATTGACTGCAGGGGTGTCAAATACCATGAAACTCATCCACTTGCTCACATTTGGATCCATTTTGAAGGATCTCCAAGCCCTTCTCCAACCGGGTGTCAGAATTTACCTTGTGAAGGCCTATTTCTTGCAATCCTTAACAGTGTCCTTTTCCTCATTCTTGCCAAACTTTCCCAAACACTTTGACAACCTAATTTCACATTCAAGTACTCTTTTGGATTCTCTGAAGGACTCAACAATGTGCAGACCCCTAGGATGTCCGTACATAGGTTTCCTATGATCTAGGTTAAATAGGGCTAATAGACCTAGGGTTTAGGATCCCTTGGGTTTCTTGCTTAATCCTCACTCAAATGAATTGAAGGGAGCTCAATCCTCTTAGGAGAGGGTTACCTCCTACCTGGAACTGTACTTGTTTCGTACTGTACTTCCATCCCCTGCCTAAATTACTCAATTCTTCACTGTCAAACCTCTAACTGGGCACTCTAAGCTCGCCTAGGACTTGACTTTAAAACCATTTAATCGACTCTTCATGACTCCTGACACTACATATGTACAGACCAATGGCTCCCCTAACACTTCCATCTATCCTCGAGACAGTCCCATGACTAGATTTCATGGGGGAGCCATAAAAAGACAAACTGGTCAGGACAGGACTAGTGAAACCCCTAAATGCTAACTATTTCTAGAGAACACTAACACAGCTTAAATCAACTCACTTACTGAATGAAAAATTCTTATAACTAACCTATGACACAATACTATCACTAAATCAAAGCATTCAATCCAACTAATATCACTGTCACTCAATATCACTCGGAGTTCACATAAAACACAGAATTTGCAGAGCTCTTTTCACTATTCAAAAACTTGATTACAATCTGATTACCATCTCACCCTACTTGAATTCGAGCCTCCTCTATATTAGGTGCCATTCACCATGTTTTCAGGTTCTGTTGGTCGATTCCCCACTCCTATCTTTTAGGGGATCCTATGTAACTGAGTTGCATGCAACCTTTGCCACTATGTCACCTTCCTAACTCTTAGGACCTCTATCTCCTATATTCCAAGTAACCAACACCATTAAAGGCTTCATGGCATCTTCCTAACATCATTGATGTGTTTAGAACACATTTAAGACTCAAATCCCAATCTAAACTACTAAATACTAAGCAATTTAAAAGCTACTAACAATGACTAATTTGGTGACCTTAGTCCTAATGACTAATTCACCTAGCCCACATTGCAATGACCTTCTAAGGTCCAAACCAAACATACAAATACTCTGACTTGGCTAATGTCAGATACAAGCCCAAAATATCCTAACTATGGAGGTTAGCCTAGGTATACTCCTACACCATCTAGGGGTGATAATGTTGATCCTAGATCCATCTGATTGTCACAATGCATAACTTGATCTTTCATAAATGAATTCCTTTCTTCATCAATGTGTGCAGCATCATCCTTTTCATATATAACTGACATCTCCACGTCAGCTTCATATAAACAGTCATGAGCAGCAAAAACATAAATATGTTCACCAATATCTTCATCATTTCCAACATTATGTTCAGGATCAGCAAATAGAACACACATATGTTTGTGTTCAAATTCTTCATCATTCACAGAATTAACACGCTCCATTGATGTCAAATCTGAATTTAATTCCAAGTTTGCATCAATTGCAATTGGATCATTCACTTGTGGACAAGTGATTTCATGAGCATTCATGTCATTGCATTCTTGAGGTGAAGAAAGTGTCTTTGGATCATCCCTATGAGAGCATTCATAATCATCAGAAGAGTAATCATTTTGACTGTCACCATCATCCTCATCACAAAAAGACCTATCACCACACATATCATGCTCAGATTCTTTGAACTAAGTGCTTGAACTTCTATATTCAATATCTCGATCACTGATTTGTGAGGAGATGTCATCAACAATTGCATTATTTTCACTAATCAAAACCTGTCATGGAATGATGTTTTGCATCTCCTCTATTTTTTCATCACACAAGATATTGCAAGAAAAAATTTCATGCATGATCATTTGTTCATCATACCATGTATCTTCCTCTTCATCACTTTTGCAAGGATCTGCACATGTGCTAATTGTGAGCTGCTTACAGTCAATATCCTCAATCACATAACACATATCTCCATTTTCTGATACACTCTT